>JASDQU010014216.1:0-41443 GCA_032191745.1 Picea mariana | reverse complement strand
TATGAGAGACTAAGGGCTTCTAAGGAATAAGGCCCCTGCCTTATTGCGCACCCCTTAGAATCATCGTGAGCGACTGTCGCAGTCTACCCTCACGGCATCGTGGGTCTTCTCAAACTAGGTAATCATTAACCTATAGGTCGAGCCACAACGAAAGTGCTAGTAGGTTGTGGTAGGGATATTGTCCACACCTCTCCCTCAACGTCTCTAGTTGTCGTGTCTGACCCCTCTACTCCACATGTGAGTCTGGTCGGCAAGATATCGTTAGCCTACATCATCAACAAATCATGTCCGCAATAATAATCAATCATCATAACATCTAATCAGATGTACATATGTCATATCAACAAAATCAAACCCCAATAGTCCACTCCCTGACTCCATCCGGAGTCCAAGGGGCTTGATCGATGCCTCTGCATCCTCGAGGTCCAAAGTCCTGTACACTCAGGAGAACCCAGTCAATAGCACTTGTCCATGTAAATACAAAAAATAACATATCATCATATCCATCATGCCTCATAATCATAATCAAATGGCCAATAGTATAATAATCCAGATCACTTGCAAGCAAGTGTCCTCAAAGAATAAGTTCGCTCAGTGTACACAAGAGAGGGATGTTACATAGACTCCCTCTTGGTATAAACTTCGTCCCGAAGTTTCACAATAGACAAGTGATGAAATAATGTCTATCTAGTGTCAAAGTCTATCTATCAAACAAAAATGAAAACTTCTTGTGCATATCAGATGCGTCCTCCCAAGTCGCTGAGTGCGGACTATAGTTGTCCCACTGGACCTTGACCTGATCTACTATTTGACATTGTAGCTTTCAAATGTGATGATCCAGGATGCGGATCGGCTCAGCCGTGAGCACACCCTTGTCAAATACCTGTAAGGAACTCGTGTCAATAACATTTGTAGGATCACTAATATAATGTCTCAAAACAGATACGTGAAAAAAATCATGCATACACCTCAAAGAATTAGTCAAGGCTAGTCGATAAGCCACGGGCCCCTTCTTGTCAACAATATCGAAAGGTCCCACGAACTTAGGAGATATTTTAGCACCCTTTCCAAACTTGATCGAACTCTTATGTGGTTTTACCCACAAGAAGACTCGATCGCCAACTTCGTAACTACGATCGACATGGTGCACATCAGCATAACTCTTTTTCTGATCCTGCGCTTCTTTGATCCTTTGTCTTATTGTTTTTATTTGATATTCCATTTCTTGGATCACTTCTGGTCCCACCAGGACCCTATCCTCAAGCTGATCCCAACTCAAAGGCATCCAACATAGTCGCCCATAAATAAACTCGAAAGGCGCCATCTTAATGGTGCTTTGGTAAGTATTATTATATGTGAATTCTACCAATGGAAAGAATTCTTCCCATCACTTATGTTGGTCCATCACATACATGCACAACATGTCTTCCAAGAATTGGTTTGTTTGTTCGGTCTTCCCATCTGTCTTCGGGTGGTATGCATTACTAAAGTTAAGTTGGGTTCCCAAGGCCTCTTGGAAACTACTCTTGGAAACTACTCCAAAATCGTCTGGTAAACACCAATCCTCGATCGGATATAGTCCTCTTAGGCATGCCATGTAGCCTCACAATCTCACTGATGAAAAATCTAGCTATGTCAGGTGCCTGATACGTCATATGCACATGAATAAAATTAGCACTCTTCTTCAGAGTGTCGACTACCAAAAAAATTGAGTTGTGTCTCCTTGTCGTCAGTGGCAATACGACAATGAAATCCATCAAAATGACCTCCCATTTCTATTCTATAATAGCGTCAGGTTGTAGTAATCCTGGTGGATGTCTATGTTTAGCCTTCACCTCCTGACATTCTAGACATCTGGCCACATAGTTGACTATGTCTGCCTTCATTCCTTCAAGAAGAATAAGGGTTTAAGGTCTTCCCTCATCTTCGTGACTCCCGGGTGAGCCATGTACAATACTATGTGACCCTTGTTTAGGATCAAACTCCTCAACTCGTCGTTCGGTGGTACGTAAATTCAATTTTTAAATCTCAATAATCCATCGTTGTCAAACGTAAATACTTCAAATCTTGGTACCATCATTGTGTTTTTTCTGATAAAATCCTTGACCTCTTTGTACCAGTCATCGTCGCGCTGTAAAGTTAGAATCCTTTCACATAGATTCTTTTGAAGAAGAAACACCGAAAATATGTGTGGTCTCCAACTCAATGCATCTTCCACTCGGTTCATTATTCCTTTTATGTAAGTAATCTCGAAGTCGTACTCACTAAGAAATTTTGACCAACGTTGTTTTCGTGTGTTCAGGTCGCTTTGCGTAAAGATGTGTTGTAGCCCTCAGTGGTCCATTTTTAGTTCAAATTTTTGTCCAATAAGGTAGTGTCTCCATACTCTCAAGGCATATACAATAGCTAACAACTCCAAATCATGTGTCGCATAGTTCTCCTCATGCCTTCTCAACTTCCTCGAGATGTAAACGATCACTCAACTGTCTTGCATCAAGACTCTGCCTAAGACTTCCTTGGATGCGTTAGTGCATACTGAGAATTATGCATCCATGTCAGGGACCTTTAGTATCAGTGTTTTTTTCAACAACTCCTTGAGCCTTCGAAATGATTTCGCACATTTCTCGATCCAAACAAATTTCTTGTTCTTCTTCTACAATTTCGTGATCAGATTTGCTATCTTTGAAAATCCCTCGACGAATCATCGATAGTATCCTACTAAACCCATGAAGCTACACACTTCTAGGACATTCGTCGGCGCAGGTCATTCCATAATATCCTAGACCTTTGTTGGATCCACGAAAATACCTTCGCCGGAGGTGACATGCCCTAAGTAGTGAATCTTGGATTGGTAAAATGAGCATTTAGACAATTTCCCATACAATTTGTTCTCTCGCAGACACTGTAGTACCAAGTGCAAGTGCTCATCATGTTCCTCCATCATCCAAGAGTAAATCAAAATATCGTCAATGAATACTTGGATGAACACCCTATTCATCAAACTCATAAATACCCCTGGGGCGTTCTTCAGTCCAAATGGTAGAACAATAAACTTGTAATGTCCAAACCTTGTCTTAAAGGAATTCTTAGGGACGTCATCCTCCTTGATCCATAACTGGAGATACCATGATCTCAAGTCAATCTTTGAAAACACTGTCGAACCCTTCATTTGATCAAACAGATCATCAATCCTCGGCAACAGATACTGATTCTTGATCGTTGCCTTGTTCAAATGATGATAGTCAATGCAGAGTCTCCAAGACCCATCCTTCTTTTGTATGAATATAACAAGTGCACCCCACAGTGAAACACTAGGACGTATGAGTCCCAATTCCAACAACTCCTTCAGTTTCATTCTCAACTCCTGTAACCCTGGGGTCGACATCCGATAAGGCGTTCTTGCTATCGGTTCAGTCCTCAGATTTAGGTCTATGGTAAACTCCAATTCCCTCTCCGATGGCATCCCAGATAACTCCTCTGGGAAGACGTCTGCAAACTCTCTCACCACAGGAAGGTGTTCTAGACCTTCCGCTACCCCCTTTTCGTTTAACGCAAGGATTGCATACAACTTACACCCCTTGCGCATGCTCTTCTGTAGCTGCAAGGAAGAAATGAGCCTCAGGGAAACGCCCTAGTTCCGACCTACAATCACTCATCTATGTCCGTCATCATCGACCCAGCTCAACCATTTCGTCTTATAGTTGAGTATCGCCTCATGCGATTCCAACCAGTCCATATCGATCATGATGTCATAATATCCTAAGATCGTGACATATAGGTTGGCCCTGGTGAAAAACTCTCCCAGGTTAAGGGTACAGCCTGTAACCTTCCCTCCAACCTTATGTTTGGCTCCCAAAGCCATATCTACAAATATAAACTCATCCTATTCGTTTTCCTTTACCTTAATCCTTTTTAGCACTGCACCAGAAATGAAACTCTCGGTAGCACCGGGATCTATCAAAATACTAAGGGTATGGTCAATGATGGTACCTGACGTCTCAAGCACAGTCGACTGGTGCTCTTCCTGGCGGTTATTCATCACTACATGAATCCGATGGGCCTTGCTCAAATCTCCCACGGTAGTGGGTCTGGCTGATCCAGATGCTCTAGTCCTCTCCACTAGGAAGTCATGCTAGTAGTGTGGCTCCCCACATGTCAAACACCCCTTCTTCGGTCCAATACTCCTGGTACCCAAAGTAGAAGCTGATAGCCCACCGGCCTAGAATCCTGGTCTGTTCTGTTGAATAGGCCTAAATTGCTACTGCTACAGTCAACACTGTTGTTGATGTTGTGGTCCTCGGTAAGGAGTCTGCTACGGATGCATTGGTCGTTGAGGTGTAGTGAAAGTGGATTCTCTCTAGAAGCCATGATATCCCGGTGAGCGCTTAGTTGGTGTCTGATGTTGTTGTGCACCATATGACACCTACCCTACTGGTCTTAGTGGAGTCTAGCTCTAAACCCCGTTGATAAGCTCCCCCTGTGCTATGAGGGCCTTCTGGACAACATCATGCAAGGTTGAGGCATCATAATCCTAACCTTTGCACGTATGCTGACATTAAGGCCAAACAAGAACCTGTTGACCTTAAGTTTCTCAGTATTCAGGTGTGGAGCATACCGAAGCAACTCCATAAAACGGGCCTCATACTCGGGCACCGTACGGTCACCCTGTCACAAGGCGTTGAACTCGTTGAGCTGACGCTCAATGAATTCCTTTGATAGGTACCTATCTCGAAATCGTTCTTCGAACAGTTCCCATGACACATCTTTGACAGCCATGTTCAATTGTGGCAGGAGTGTCTTCCACCATAGAAGAGCATTCCCCTTCAGTTGAAATACCGCCATGCAGACCTTCATGTTGGAGGTATATTCGCGAAGTGAAAATCACATCACCATATTCTCCAACCATGCCTCGGTGGCACCAAAGAACTAAGAAATTTTACCTTCTCGAGTTCGTGGTGAATGCTACTAGTACCCTCAGGGGGTGTCGGTGCCCTGGCCTCATCTCTATCCAAACGGATGATCAGTGCCTCAGACATCCATTGGAAAGACCTAATCATCCCAACCACATCACCCACTGTTATATGTTCCTGTCTGACAACCTGTTCGTCTCCCTGGAGGTTACACCCCTCAGGCATGGATGTTACTGGAGGCATCGCACATCCTCCCCTAGCAACCTATCGTTTGCCTCTGCAGCATCCTCTAACCATGATTACCTGCATGAATACAAATCAAATTAATTAGCAACCTTATAATCAGAAATCAATTAACGAAATCCGTAGTGATCCCAAGTCACGGGTTGAACCCCCTCTGATACCATATGTACCGACCCCAATTGTTACGACTACAAGTGAAGCAAAAAGTGCAATTTTTTTTATTTTTTTTAGGAAGGGAGGAAATGATGACAACAGTTGAACCACACAACCTAACGATGAACACACGCACGTATATCAGGCAACAAACAACAATGACTCAACGCACTAGCACAATAAGCAACTGGACGAAACATGCATAAATCAAAATATAGAAATGACTACCCGCCCGACACAAACATGAAAATGCCTACAAGATAAAGGATATACACAATACCAGCACAACGACCTCAAAGGCCAGTAAATAGAACCTCTATGGCGCTCAAACCAAACATAGGAAGGCGTTACAACCCAAGCACCAACAATAACTATAATGAACAAACACCCACAATGGGTAGCATAGACTCTGGCCAGTTATCATTTTCCTCTTTCCATTAGGGCATGTAATGATTCCCTCTTCAGGAATCATGTCATCGCCAGGTGATAGGCGCGACAACAACCGTGGCGCAACAACATAACAACTAACCCCTGACGACTAACCCTAGCACCCAAACGAAAAGTCAACAAGATGACTATGACTTTCACACAACACAATAATTTCCTTGCGCAACAACATCAATCTGCACATATTAAATGATTATTATTAAACAATAGTTCGTTGCATCTATATTCCAATTCCTAATGTTAGATAAGTATAAATCGCTTCCCTTTAAAACTGAAAATAGATTGCTATCTTATGAAGTTGCTATCTTTTAAGACTCAAACTATACACCGAATAAAATAATTTTAGTGCAACCAAATGCCAATTTATTTACATAACGATAAATCACTTACAAGTAATTGATGTGACATGTCAATCCAATATATCATTGGCATGTAAGCCACTGTCAAATAATTCGCAACTTAACAATAAGAGAAAAGATGGGGAAAAACACTATAATCACTGTCTAAATAAAGGAGATATTGTATCTATCTAAAAACACTATCGACCATCCATTTGTTGTCTAAAAAGGTATGCTAATCGCTATGTAAAGAAATATAAAATATATTATTGTTGTCTAAAATTTACTGTTTAAAATATACAATTAAAACTAAGACTATCACTTCACATTTTACAGGCTGTCTATTACATTTGCAATTAAAATGTTGTCTATAAAAGATAAATATTCGCTCATCATGAATAAAATCGCTCACAAAAAGGTTGTTCATTATAAATGCTACCAATGTTGTTCATACAATCAAGACTTCTGTCAAACGCGGTCAATAAACATTAAATTGTCGACATATTAAAATTGTCAAAGACGTAGATACCATATGTGTAAATTGTTGTTTCTAATTTTAGTAAATCTCTGGCACATAATAAATATCCAACATTGTCACTAATGCTAAAGAAGGCTAACAATGACATCGTTGATTGAAATATGATATTGCTAAGTGGAAATTGATAAGGCTGTGTGTGATGATGACGCTGTGAAATATAAATCGCTGCCAACATAGTATAATTCGCTAACCAAACTGTCAAAAGAGTATTATTCGCTATCATTATTATATCAAAGAGTATGATAACGTTGCGTTTCAAATTGTTTTCATAATATTAATATAATTACTATGATATCATAAACATAGTTGTGACACATGCTATCCTAATAATATAGCTATCAATATTAAATACATTTATTGTGATAGCATAATAGAATCGCTACGACACATCATAGACAATTCGTTGAGTTGTCTTAAAGGGAATTGCTGCGACATCCTAAACAAACTCGTTGTCATAACAAAAACAGTCACCGTGATAGCCAAATAAATGGATGGAATACATTTGAAAGGAAAAGCAGATATATAAAGAAAAAAAACATAGCCTTATCCCTTCATACGGAAACACAGTCGGGTATCAAAATACGCAATTGGGTATCAAACGAAAACGGATATTAATTGCAGCCACTGATAGCATCAATCCACTGTCAATTAAATGTTTTAAAAAAATGTAGATGTAACAATAATGAAATCGCTGGTAGGGTCGTCTGTGGTTGGGTAAATCTAAAACACCGTCAGGAAATTTGAATGGGTGTAAAGAGCGTTGTGTTTGGCCAAATAAAAACGCATGGTAAATTCACCTTCAAATGTAATAAATCACAGAGGGAAAAATTCATGGTTGAATGTATTGAGACGTAGAGTAAATTGCCATCAAATATAATAAATCACAGAGGGAAGAATCCGTAGCTGAATGTATTGAAACACAGAGTAAATTGCCATCAAAATATAATAATTTGTAGAGGAAAATCGTAGGCTAGATGGATTAAAGACGCAGAGAATTTCGCCATCGAAATGTAATAATTGTAGAGGAAAAATTCGTGGTTGAATGCTTGCAAGGAGCCATGGATTTCGTAGTGTTTATGTATCCAAATCGTAGAGTAAACTATGGAGTTGTTGTGCAATTATAAATACAATTCGTTGTGTGTAAGATTCCAAGAAGAGTGGGTTGAATGTTGGGTAAACATGGGTGAAAATGCAGAGATTAACAAAACAAAGTGATCACACGTCGAGATCATTTAGAACACAGAGATGATATAACATGCAGAGCCCAATGCAAACACAGAGATCAAAATGTAGAGGAAATCAATCTCAAGATAGTGCAAGACCAATCGTTCATCCATGAATCAATCAATGTAGAGATAGTAAGGGTAGATGGCTGGGCAAAATTATCCTTCGCTCATCATCCACGCATAGAAAAGCAAGGCATTAGAATATATAGGTCTATTAACACCAAAGTGACGACCATCGATTCGGCTCCTAGCAGACTGCTTAGGCATGGACTGATGATCTAGGGATAAGGATAGAAGATAAAGCACAATTTCTTCATAATGATCAATAAAACAATACAGAATAGTCATAGAAATCAGGGATCGAGTTTCCAAGGAAATCAAATCACAAGCAGCGAGCGTAAAGCTATGATGTCTTTAAGTCCTTGATTAAAAATGTTGAGTAAAACACATTTCTTTACACAATAGAAGTACAGTAATGAAAGCGCAAGAAAATTAATAATCTACCATTCAAATAAATGCATGTGTATCATAGCCCAAGGTGACAGCTCCGAGTCGTTGTCTCATGCGTGCTCCATCCAGCTCTCACTTGCCAATTGATGGGACTTCACCGGTACCTCCCAACCAACGCTAGAGGTACTCTTCTCCCCCCTGAGACCTCCGAGCTGCAAAGGGGCAACACACACTAAACCAAAGAACAACTAGCACCCAGCTCGCCTCGCAAGGTCGAGCTACCACTCGTTACCCGAGCTGGGTATCCCAACTACCACAAGATAAGTCGGTCAAGACAAAAATTTTGCAATGTAATGTTATGCATAAAAGATCAGATCCATACTCCTCCTCCTCCATCATTTTTATAGATTTCCGAAGTGACTTCTTTCCCAAAATTCCCATTTAATTTATTTTTTCATTAATTTAATTCATAAAAACCTCACCCGTACACATGCCACCCATCCCCCTAGTTGCATTATAGATTAATTTCATTAATTATTTAATTACTCCTATTTCCCTCAGCCACCAAAAAGCGTTTCTAAAAACACTCCTTGGTGTCCCAATATTCCCTTACACATTTTAGATGACTTACTCCTTTACTAATTCCTAGTTGAGTTCACAATTAGTAAGTTCTTAAAGGCAATATTCCTTACTAAGTTAGACATTCACCTTTTTCCTTACACTTCCATTTTTCTTTATGTTTCGCCTTTTTCCCTTAGTTTCCTATTTCTTTTAAGTTTCCCTATTTTCCCCTTTTAACTAAAACTCAAATTATCAAGTGTAGAAAAACCACCTTTTACCCCCTTTTCTTTTTAATTAATAAAATTTAATTAGCCTATGTAGAAAATAACAATCATTTCTTTTTTTTAAATTTTAATACCCCAAAATAATTTGATTTGAATCAATTAATTGAATTTCTTACCCCCTTCTCGTCACATGTTTAATTATGATTATTATTTTTTACCGCAAGTGTCACTTAGACCTAGATTTTAATTTCACTAGGTCGGGCGACATTTTTATTAGGGAAAAATTGTTTTTAAATCTTACTTGACACATCATTTGTTCTAAGGACGTCTATGTTTATTCACTTTCCAGTTAAAAACACGATGTGCCCTTCAGGATGCACTAAGTGCTCCAAGTGTGCCACTCGCCTCTCTCCATTCTCCTTGTGTGATGTGTCCTTCAGAACGCACTACGTGCTCCAAGGGTGCCACTCGCCTCTTTTCATTTTCCTTGTGTGATGTGCCCTTCAGTAGCACTACGTGCTCCAAGGGTGCCACTCGCCTCTTTCCATTTTCCTTGTGCAACGTTCCTTTCAGGACACACTACATTCTCCAAGGGTGCCACTCGCCTCTTTCTGTTTTCCTTATGTGATGTGCCCTTCAGGACGCACTAAGTGCTCCAAGGGTGCCACTCGCCTCTTGACTGACTTGGTAGACATCAAAAACTCCTGGAGTCAATACTCCGCCAGGTGATCTTGTGGGAGATTAAGGGCCTCTAAGGAATAAGGCCCCTGTCTTATTGTGCACCCATTAGAATCATCGTGAGCGACTGTCGCAGTCTACCCTCATGGCATCATGGGTCTTCTCAAACTAGGTAATCGTTAACATATAGTTCGAGCCACGACGAGAGTGCTAGTAGGCTGTGGCAGGGTTGTTGTCCACACCTCTCCCTCAATGTCTCTGGTTGTTGTGCATGACCCCTCTACTCTACATGTGAGTCTGGTTGGCAAGATATCGACAACCTTCATCATCAATGAATCATGTCAACAATAATAATCGATCATCATAACATCTAATCAGATGTACATATGTCATATCAACAAAATCAAACCCCAATAGTCCACTCCCTGACTCGATTCGGAGTCCAAGGGGTTTCATTGATGCCTCTGCATCCTTGAGGTCCAAAGTCCTTCACACTCAGGAGAACCCAGTCAATAACACTTGTCCATGTAAATACACAAAATAACATATCATCATATCCATCATACCTCATAATCATAATCAAATGACCAATAGTATAATATTCTGGATCACTTGCAAGCAAGTGTCCTCAAAGAATAAGTTCACTCAATGCACAAAAGATCGGGATGTTATAATTACTTTCTCAACAATCTCATGTTATATACCGCTAGCATGAAAATTCATTAAAATTTGAGGTCCATGCTATAAAATTTAAGCGATTTAGTAATTTACAAGTTTAAGCAACAAATTATATATAGAAATTGGTTTGTTTAAATTCTAGGTTTTTTTGTGTACGGGTTGATTAGTTGGGTTTGAGGCTAAACTAGTATACACACATTGCACCTCAAAGGTATTGACTAACCTATAGCGATAAAATAAATTGTATAATGTAAAAAATATGATTAGTAATTTCAAGATATATACAAAAAAATAATATAACACACACACACACACACACACACACACACACACACACACACACTTGGATCCCTAGTTGGTTCTTAATAGGGACTTGGATGTATGTTTCTACCCAATCAACAAATTTACCAATGCACAAATAATGAGCCTCCTACAAATGTCGGTACAAACATACACTGTAAGTGTAATTTATTTTCATTAAATGCAAAAAATGTTATTTGATATAATCTTTTATGCAAGGTGTACCCAATCTATAGTAGCATAAGTGGCCATTGTAGGGGAAAACAAAATAGCCATCATATTTGGGCCAAAATTAGGCTGTGTACGCATGAAAATCAAATGCACTTGAAATGTTAAATGTTTAATCTAGATATATATACATTTGAAATGTAAAACTTCATAATATAGATATTATTTCTACCTCTATGTTACTTCCCTCATGGAGAATATACCATGTCCTATCAGTGAAGTCGCGATCATTAATATATGCCATATATATTGCTTAAATTTTAATAGATATGTGATATTTCTAGACCAAATATATATATTTTGATTGTCACCAAAAATCAATGAACTATAATTATTTGTGTTTTTACCTCACCCATAGATTGTAGTTCTTGAGCAATGAGTTCCTCAAAAAATATCTAGATAACTATATGCATAATGCTCAAACATTAATAAGTTGATATATCTCAATCCGTCACATGGAATATTGATGAGCTCAATATATTGTGCATTGAGTGGTCATGACCTCTTCCTTAGGCCAATTTATATACCTCCCAAGGTATCCCTGACACTCTCCTTGATAAGAGTCCTCGATGTAGATCATGACTGGGATGTAATGTCTAACTCTCTTCGAACTTTAATAGTTCTATGGGGTTGAGATAATAAATGAGGGGATGAGACCCTAAACCCAACATCTCACATGGAATTAGGTTGCTCATATATATGACCTTTGTTGGAAACATAGAATTTGGGTCCTATATATATAATCAAGGTCCATGTGTTTTCTCAAAATTGGGCATAAAATCATTGCATAAAAATATTTAGGCATCTCATCATTATTCAAGGATTTCCCATATGTACACATGAAATTCTCATAAATGAAAAGAGAAATACTTGGATCAGGATCATTAAACCTTGCAACTTTAGACCCTTTTTTTATCTTTTGGTTGTAAGTCAAATAATGGAAAATAACATTTATTTTGTTACCTTGTTTTCAACTTCAACATAAGAGTGGAGACCCATCACCATCACTCTCCTCTTATTCATCATGTCAACAAAAATATGGACACCTATCCCAACCACACAATATGTCTAGATCAACTAGTTTAGATTGTGCAAAACAACCTATAGACTATATCGATTATGTATAACAACATCAGATTTTTCCAACTCATCCTACAATAAGTTATAATGCTCCCTTATCCCATCAACAATACATATTAATTTTTTCATCCCAAGGAATATCCTTAGGAATATTTTTCAAATGATGGTATAGATGATAACATGTTGCATTGCAAGCAAATTTTCACACCCTATAACCTCCCACCCTTACATGAAGTGGAGTAGGAAGGTGGGAACCAAACAATGGAAAATGTTAAATAAGGACATGTGTCAAAACATATTTAACGTTGAAAATTTAGATTTAAGTTGCATGTAGTCTACACACATGTCCAACCAATGGACATGAATAATTAAATTACATGGAGGTATAACAACCTCATCCTTCACATTGAATTGACCAACAACATGCTCCTATATAGGAGGAATGCATATACTAACCCTTCTACAAAAGAATAAATTGTCAATCCCACATGTATGAATAAAACATAAAATTTTCACATTACAAAAGCAAGCTTTAGGTTTTATTTTACCTAAATTAGGCATGTCATTTGGCAAGGTAGCTATGCTACACACAGTGGAATAATATGACAGTAAATGCTCACATAGAAAAAATGAATCAAGTTCAATATTGTTCAAATTCAAAATAAAATATAACACAAACATTTTGCACACATATGTTAAAGATACAATTCTATACACATGAACATATATTTAAATGAGGATAATTAAATGTACTTGTGTATCCTATGGATATGTGGGGTAGTAGGTGTGGTGGAATACCATTGATGTTGCAAAAGGTGTAATGCCAAGTGTTCACATATGTAGAGCAATTAAAATCAACAATTAAAATCATTTGAATTTAACATTTGCCAAAAAAATTAATATATTTAGATGTAATATTATGCACATAACATTAATTTTAAGATTGGATGATGTAAAAAACATTAATCTGGATGTTACTATTTTGCTTCATATGTTAATCAAATATAGTGATGGATTTAACAGTATCAGTAATGGTTACCATTCTGCCTCTAACGCCTTTGTTATACTACACGCCAGGAGTTGTTTTGGCATCCATAATAATTGCCACAGTTCTGGGTTTAATCGACTTCCTTGCAGTTTTTTTCATTAGGTGGAGTTCCTTGCATGTGTGGGTGCTTCTCTGGTAATCATATTCATCTCTGTGCAAATGGGCCTTCTTATTGAGGTAACGTATTTATATGATCATACTTTATTTGTTCTGTTTATCAGAAATGGAATGAAATTAAATTGTTTCAGTCCTAAATATTTTTATTTTCATTCTATCAAGTCGGCATCTATGTTCAAAATAGTGTTGCATGTAACTAGGAATCACACTTCCCTTCAGGGAAAGATTTCTGGAACTAATTATTATAGAAACATCGAACAGTGCACGGAAGCCACTAGAATCCTTAGAATCCCTGTATTTCTCATTTTTAGAATCGATGTTTCTATTGTAGTAGTCTAAACGTTCTATCTTTTTAGGGTTTTCTGGTCACTTTTTCCGTTTGATTTTTCCCAAAATCTAGTGATGAATGGTTGGATCTGCAGATTTGAGTGGCTAAGTTTGTATAATCCCAGTGCCCCAAGAGTTTTTCATCACACTGAATCCATTTATGCTTTTAGAAAGGCAATTTAAACAACAGAAAATAAAGATTTTTTCCAAATTTACATCGCGGGGTTCCAGCCAATTCCTATCAAAAAACCCCAAAAGATAGAACGTTTAGCCAACACCTGCCCCTATTTACTTCACCAACTCTACCTACTTAAAATTCAGGTTTGCTTTTTAGGTTTCCAAGAATCAACATTAATGATATTGTATTGAGAAATGTAAACTTGCATTGATTACACTGAGTGTGCCAGCTCCTGAGGATGCGAGGTTGTAAATTTTGTGCAGGATAATGAGGTGGGTAAGCGAGGATGCGAGGTTGTAAATTTTGTGCAAGATAATGAGGTGGGTAAGAGAAGACACAATAGAGAGTGAAAAGGATGATACCCTGTAGTGTGTCATATTGGACTTGAATGGTAAGGCACTCAGTGATTAATCCACCGTGGGATTTCATACTCATTCTGATTATAAATTTTGCTTATGATAGGAGGCATATATATTACATAAGTCAAATTGTCAAATTGTGAATTGTTGTTGCAGTTGTGACAAATATTGATACAATTGGTGTCAATAATAATATTTTTTTAAGATTACGACCAAACCAGGCACTAAATTGGTGTATGAGACCCTCTTGTTTGTGGGATAAGAGATCTTTTTGGAGGTCCAAAAAATATTGAAGAAAAGAGGATCAAACAATAGAACTATAATAGCCCCTGCTTTCACTGATCTAGCTCTTCCCTTATGATTGATTTATTAATAGTTTTCAGTATTAATTAAAATAGAGTTAATGTAATAAGTGACATTTTGCATGGAGGTAGCTCTAATTGTGTGGAGTTGCATTTAAAGTAGTCAATATAAGCTAGAGGAAATGGGGAAACCTTAGTGCCCATCATGTGAAGAGTAACCAAAAATGGGGATATAAGGTGGACATAAGCCCAAAAGTGGTCAAGTGCACGGGCATCTTTGCATCTTTAGGGATCAGGTGACTGCTCTTGCCTTTACAGTACCATTCACTGAGAAAAGGTAAACCGACACAGATGCGGGGTTATGTGTGTGAGGTCCAGCCTAGCCCGTATTATTAGTAATCCTTTGAGTCCTGTAATGATATCCAATGGATTATCCAAGGTAGGACAAAGCCAAAATAAGTGGGAAAGCTTGCAGACCATGTTGTATTACCAAAAATGTTGTGTCATCTCGTCATTTGCACGACAGATTTACAATTAGCTACGTCATCTTTCCAATAAATTTATCAAAGAATAGTTGGCAGATCTATTGACCTTGTTAGCATATGAATTTGCATCTACAAAATTGGCGTAAGACATTAGTCAAATCTATTCTTGGAAAGTCACTGCCGAAAGTGCTACCAAAATCTCCTAAGACTGGTGAAACGATGGCGCTACGAATTCCATAGAGCGCTACCAAAGCTGAAGTCTTTGAGCAACATGGATGTAAAAAAAAAATGTTGAATAAATCCCTAAGGGACCAATCTCCAAATACTGCCAGCTATCAACACCTGCATCAACAACAACACATGTCAACAGTTAGTCACACAAGTCAGTGCTCAAAGCAATTGACAGAGCCATGGTAAAATCCCACGAGGAGGGGCCAAAAACACTAGTGAGATACGAAATCAGAGGTGTGCTACGAAATTGCATGCAGATACACAGGTAGGTGCTACCAAAATTTTAATACAGAGTGAATTACATAGGTCGGCGCTACCAAAATTTGCTAAGTTATTTTGCAAGGAAGCTTTTGCAAGTTTTGAGTGACTAACTTAAAACTTGGACTATGAACAAATGAGAAGGAATTTTTTAAAACTGGAGGAAATTTTTGTTCATAACATACCAAATAATAAAAAACTCTCTCAGTTTTGCAAAATATGTTATGGTTAAATAGATATTAGACATAGAAGTGGTGCTACAGAATGTGTTGCAGAAACTCTGTTCTAGACTGTTGAAATGATATTTTTGACCAGTTGACTTCCAGGATCATTTCCGGGTGAACTAGGATGAATTTTCAAAATATGAAGAAGGTTATTGTCAATCATGGACCCGTGAACATTAACCTCTTTAATTTTTCACACAGGTGTCACGGATTGGGATAGTTGAAAGAATCTTTGAGCCCTATGTTTTCAGTTTTCGTGATTTCTTGTTCGAGACAATTTTTGTGACACCTGTTGCGGCCAGCTGGAGATGAATTTAAAGAAACTGAGAGAGGTTTTTCTTCATAACAAGCTTATCTAGAAAAATGTTCTCAGATTTTACACATCTGTTATGGTTTGAGAATTACAAGTGGCGTTTGGAAGCCTATTTTTCATAATTTTGCCTCTTGAAAAGCAGGAAATTAGTTAAAACGTGTCATTTTATGTTTGTAGTTGTTTCTATTTTGGGAAAGGGGTTGGAGTTCGAATGGGTGAGCTGGAAAGGACCTATATGGCTATATATTCATTTTACAAGAGGGTAGGGGGGTTGGATTCATGAGCCAAGAGAGATGAGAGAGTTGTAGGAGGCATTTTGCCTGTGATCATTGTAACCATGAGGGGCTTCTGTTTTTGTAAACATTTATGTTATTGAAGGTTCATGATATTTGTGTTATCAGATTATATCTTTTGTTTTCTTTTCCAAATTGTCTTCTTACGTGAATGAATTGTACAACTTGAGGATCATGGTTGCCTTTGATTAATGGTTTCTTGAGCATCTGAGGATTTGATGTATCTTGTCTATTATTCACTGTTTACATTCAAGTACCTTGAATTCATTTATGCAGAGAGGATCTTTGCCTTATGGATGTTCTTCTTTGTGTTATCTTTTTCTTATTCTATTCAATAAACCTTTATCTGACATGTAGATTGATTGCATTTAATGAGCAGGTTGTTTGCTTGACTCCATATCCCAATGGTCCATCATTGATTTACAACAGCTTATTGTCCTTTTCCTTCCTCGTTTTTTTTTTCTTGATCCATAAAACCAATCGAGCCTTTCTATTTCTATGTTACCAAGATTACTCTCATTTGAAGTCTGGAAGTGACTCTTGGAGTAATAACAGTCCTGACCGAAAATATTCTAAAATATTTAATAAATCTAGTCTAAACTTTTTATCTTTCGACAGTTTTCAAGAATCTTAATTAAAAAACAAATTCACTAAAAAAAGAAAAAACAACTAAAAAACAACTAAAAATCTTGAAAATAACTCTTTATTCTTTATTATGAATCATAACGTTAGAGAAAGACTGTCATACAACACTTGTTAAATATTATAATATATTCACCTATAATATATTATATTATGTGTGTTCATGATTTTTGATAATGTTCAAATACTAAGTCTTATTAGTACCTTATGTTTTAAGTTAATGTTTTACCTCTTCAATGGTATAAATAACCATTTGAGAAAATAATAAATGCACAAAGGATTTGAATTAGAATCGTTCATTCTTTATGGAGTCTTGTTAACAACTAATTGATATGTCTAGATCTTACCAAACTAGATAATCGTTATTATATATCTTCTAGGTTTGAGGTTAAACATGTGATTTAACTACTTAAACATAAAGATCACCATAAAAAATGATTGAATCAACCTATGCACATCATTGAGATGAAAATGTTCATCCATGTAGGAATCTTCAAAATATACAAATTAAGTTAAAGAAATGGATAAAAGCATTTTTAAAAGGAAAATAATTGTATAAATATAATGGTTAATATTTAAATTGAAAATTGAATAAAGTTTTTTGAATCAATTCATTGATAAGAATTTGACAAATTAACTATAAAACTTGATTGAGATATAAAAAAGAGAAAGTATTTATAGATAATAAAGACAAATTAACTATAAAACTTTTTTTTTTCAAATGAAAATTTGCTTGAATTTTTGTATTAATAAAAATTTATTTTACATCTGTAGTAGCTTCTCAAAGGATATGTTCACTGAATAGAATAGATTTACAATTCGTCAAAAAATCAAACTAAGAGTTTTTTCATTATCCGGGTACTCCAAGCCTCTCTCTAGTTCAGTCCGGAAATAAAACCAATAATCCAAATCCATACCAAGGATTATATCACACTCCACAATCCAGGGATGATTAAATAAGAAAAGACAATAAGGCAGTCAGAACAGATTGATCTGAGACATAGGATGAGTCCTCCCATCAATCATTGAGAAATAAGTTAGTACTCCTTTTGGTTTCAGCAGTCCTCACTTGGAAAAAAGATCTGCCTCTGTATTGTAATCCAGATATATGTGAGTGAACTTTATATCTTGGAGAACTGTGGTGATCGATCTTGTCCTGCGAAGCCAGCCTTCAATTTTAGTGGCATGTAGATTAGTTTTTTGGTTCAACCAATCAATTATGACTTTAGAATCACCCAACAGAACTATTCTATTGATATCCCAGAGTTTTGCAAGCGTAAGTGTCACCCAGGCAGGGATGATTTTAAGGATGGAAATTTATTTTAAAATGTAGAAACCTTGGTGAATCTTACTAATTCTTCATATGGAAACTATAAATGATTGGCGATATTTTTGTAAAAATATTCAAATTTCTAAGGATTTTATATAGATTTTATAAAATTTTGGCGATTTTTAAGGTAAAATAAATTTATCCAATAGAATTTGGGAGAATCATTTTTAAAATAGCGAATCTCGTTTTTGGAAAACTCGTGGAAAATTAGCCCATGCGAGAACTTTAGCCCCTAAAATCATCCCTGCACCCAGGCACCAAATAATTCCACTTTTGTATTTGTACCCCTCCCGCCGTTGATAAACCATCTGATCACTCCCCGATCTGGTTGTTTAATTACTCCCCCCATAGCACAAATGGTGCCACCTTTGATTGATGCCCCATCAAAGAAGGCGACAGTAAAATCCTCCAAATGTATGAGAGGTCTCTTGTACCTGGTAGATATTTTCTGTTGATGTGTACGAGGGTTGTATGCCCCAATAATCCTGCAAGTTATAGCCCCAATGGAAGGATGTTTCCCATCAAAAATTGCCTGGTTCCTTTCGAGCCAGATAAACCAACAAACCAAAACTGCCAGAGTTGTGGGCACAGTTTTATCTAGAACCCAGGAATTAAAAGTCAAGTTGAAGTTTACCCCCTCCCACCAGTGTTTAACATTGAGAAAGGAAGTTGCTCTGGCCCATACAGTCTTGGTGAAAGGGCACATAACAAATAAATGATCGCAGTCTTCAATGTTGATCTTGCAGAGCATGCAAATGCCTGGTCCCTGCCAACCTTTCCTCTTTAACATCTCCCAGGCCAGAATTTTATTTTCTAAAACCATCCAGATAAAGAGTTTCATCTTTAACTGGACGTTCCACTTCCAAAAGGATAACTTCCATCATGTTTGCGCTGGGAGATTAAGGGTTGACATAATTGCATTATGAATTTTTTTGACTGAAACGATGTCGGATGCATCTCCTCCCGTCCAAAAAAGATTGTCTTAGCTTCCTTGAAGAGAAACCCCTGCTGCATTTAAATGAGAGCAAAAAAAATCCCATTCTGCCTTTTGAGAATCCGTCATCCCCAAAACTGTGTCGTCGAGCCACGATTCCATCAATGTAAATGGGTTGGGACCGATCAATGCATTTGCTAACACTGTTGTATTTTTATTATGCACGCACGCAATCGTTTCATCAGAGAGAAGGGCAAATTCCCCCAAACCTGCGATCTTATCCTTGCCGATTTTGATAAGTTGACCAGTGCCATGCACCCAACTCAACCATTGTTTAATGATGTGAACCAAACAGACTAAGTTGGTCCAAATTAACTATAAAACTTGATTGATAAGAAAGACAAATTAACTATAAAACTTGATTGAGATATTAAAAAGGGAGAAAGTATTCATTAATAACAAAGGCAAATTAACTATAAAACTTGATTGATATGTATAAAAGGAGAAAGTTTTCTAAAGATATAAAAGATATGAGTAAAATTTGATTGATATGTATAAAAGGAGAAAGTATTCTAAAGATATAATATAAGTAAAAATCTTAGCGGCTAAAGTATGGTGATAAGAATTCAAATTTGTTTTCATAAAATTACACAATATAAAATAGTCCAAAATAAAAGTCCAAGGATTATTAAAATGAATAATTTTGTAATTAAAATTTAAACATTGTTAAAATGGATAACTTTATAATTAATTAAAGTCTAAACTAAAAAAATATGGGGAAGTAGAATGTTTTTTCAAATATCTATTAACTAATTTTGATAGCCATTTTTTTAACAACCAAATGTCCCTCTTTGTTAATATTTTAGAGAAATTCATAACTAAATATATGAATAAAAAATCTATTATCTTTAATGAGTGAATAAGAACTATAAGATGTTTCCTTCTCTACAAAAAATAAAGGAATTAGGTATTAACTAATTTTGATAGCCATTTTTTTAACAACCAAATGTCCCTCTTTGTTAATATTTTAGAGAAATTCATAACTAAATATATGAATAAAAAATCTATTATCTTTAATGAGTGAATAAGAACTATAAGATGTTTCCTTCTCTACAAAAAATAAAGGAATTAGGTATGCATGGATTCCCTCCTAATTGTAATGTGTTATATTATAACACATTACAATGTAATGTGTTAATTTATAGATGTAAAATTTGGAATTTGTAATGTGCTAAAGTGTATTACTTGGTACCTATGTATGTAACATCAAAACAAATTTTGATTATATGACAGTTTAAATTTTTTATAACAATTGATCCATTGATATAAGTAATTTATAGTGAATGATGAGACTCAAGTTAATTATAGGGATAGGGATGGTGATGCTATGAAGTTTCAAAGTGTCTAACAACCATACATGCATTTAAGTAGTTGAAAACAAAAGCAAGGCATTATAGTTTAAATTATAAATAAAATTAGGATATACATTAGATGATTTGTAAAGTATTGTGGATATTCCATTGGTACAGTCTATCACAACATATCTTATGATATTATGCAATCCTTTATTGTAGTGTTTTACTTTAGATTCAGATTTAATATTACTAGCTTAGAATACAAAATACTAAAATAAATAGAAACTAAAATGAAAGAAGCTAAGCAAATAACACACCATGTAATGAATAAAAACAATATTTAACATGGGAAAACTCAATATGAGAGAAACCTGACTAGAAGGTGAGGTCTATTCCTTGCTATTTTCTTCTCAGCTATAAAAATAAAGATACAAATAAAGGGTGCTCACTGTGGAGTTGCCACATGGACATTGTGGCCTATATGGTTGCTACAAGATCTTCTACTTTCTCTGTTCTTCTTCAATATATCACTCTCAATGTTATGCTCTACTATAGAAAAATATTCAATACAATAAGAATGGAACCTCTTCCTTTCCTAGTGATCCAATATTTAACATGGCTTGATAGTTGTTTAGGGTTAGAATTTTTTCATGTCTCAACTCTCGATTAGGGTTAGGGTTTTGAAACCTCTATTAATCTTCTTGAAATTCGACACATGAATATATCTCCATGTGTGAGTAATGTGAGCTATTGTGGCATCCACTTGGTGTCATGGTGGTCAACAGAATATGTCAAATTGTGGGAGTCATAACTTTCTCATACAAACTTTGATTGAGGTGATCTTCATGCCATTGGTAAGTTCTCGATGTGTAGAATAACATCGACATGATAGGAAATTTGTTAGCAAGTTTTTGACCCCCCAAAACATCATTTGATGCCTCAAATGAGCTTTAGAAGTTTTTAGACCCCTAATCACCAAAGTAGGACCTACCCCTAAAGTGGGCCCTACAAGCCAACAACTCCAAGTTTTCTACCTAAAAAGTACCAAAATAAATGAAAAATTATATAATGATCCATTTTAGATCATGAACTTACCTAGATATTTCTTAAACTCTTCACTCCTTATGCCCTAGGGAAAAAACATGATAAAGAATAATACAAATGATACTTAATCTTCAAATTGAATATGTATAATTACTAATTATATCTAAATCAATTTATTGTTTTGGAAAGTAAGTTGGTGACTCCAATGAAAATAACATACGAAGTTTTAACGATTCAACATTGAAAATTAAATGTACAATGAACTATGTATAATAAATAAGAAATAATATGGATCATATTTAAATTATGCAAATCTAACCATATATCCTTCATATATCCTTTTGTATGTGAAGCCATACTTGTCACCAACCATGGATGTGATAAGCAACTCATGTTGATCATGGCAATTATTGCATCTTTTTAGGTTCAATTGAGATGGACTTTCCTCATCTTATCAATGGACTTTCCTCATCTTATTGAAAGGATTTCCTCATCAAATTCCTTGTTCTCTAGATTTCAAGTTTTTAAGCTTTATGGATTTAATGAAGTTTTGGAAATGATGATTGCATTTCCAAGAAAAACAATAATTATAAGGCAAAGTAGCTTTCATAAGGATTATGTTTATTGATCCTTGTGTTGTTTTGTATGTATAATTTTTATATCGATTTTTTAAAAACATTTATAAAAAATTACTCCAAACATTATTGGATGATTAAAAATAAGTACAATATTTTATCATATTCATTTGAAAATAAATCCAAAAGTTAATTTATCAATGCAATTTTTCTACCTGGGCTAATTTATCAATTTTCTCTTCATTAAATTGAAATGCAAATAATTATTATTATTTGAATCATTATTAATTTAATCTAAAATATTTAATATAATATTAAAATCTTTAATCACTATCATTATTTGAATCATTATCAATTACCTAAATTAATTTAATAAATGAACAAACATTTATATACCTTATAAGTTAAATTGATTTAATAAATGAACAACCATTTATATACCTTATAAATTAAATTGATTTAATAAATGAACAACCATTTATATACCTTAAAATTAATATCATAACGAAATATGTAATTTAATATTTTAAATTATAACTATAAACCAACAATAAATGTCATATTAAAAATGACTATTAATTTAAAAAACAAAATGGTCACACTCAACAATATTCGAAAATAGAAAAATGATTATAATTGTTTTTTAATTGTGACACATAATAGACTAATGATTATAGAATTTTTTTCATTCTAACGGAAACATTTTTTGTTTGTTCGTGACACATAACACCTTTACAATCTATCCAATTAGAAGATATGAAATCACTCTTTTGGGTATATTTTTTTTCCTCAAAATTACTATATTTGATAATATAATAGACTCGAAGCAATCAATCATAATTATAATGTTTCGCATTAATATTTATTTTTAAAGTTTCTATTTACATTATGATAATGTAATTGTTATTTATTTTTTTAATTTTTATTTACATAAGTTTTCATTCATATATATATAATCTAATTTTAAGGTTGCAGTCAAGCCAGACACCCTTCAAACACCCAGACACCCTTCAAACACTTTTGTTTCTGGGATAAGGGACTCCCTCCGTGCATCGATTTGATTCCTAAAGTTTACGAAGGTATACATACCCTACTCCCTCTAGATTTGAACCTGTGACTTCTTAAGAGAAAACACATGTTCTTAACCATTAGGCCCACTCAGGTTGTGTGTGTGTGTGTGTGTGTGTGTGTGTGTGTGTGTGTGTGTGAGTTAGTTCTTGATTGATTAAATTATTGGTCTAATTGTATATTGTGATTGGGAAGGTGTCGGTCATAGATTCGACTTTGGTCGATTCTCTTGGGGTTACAATCAATTGTTATTGTGATTGATAGTTAAGCTATCATCCATCCAAATATTCTAGGGAAAGTGGGAGATTTTGCGAGGTCTTCCTTAGAATACACACACACACAAAAGGTAAAAAATCATGTTTTTCATTATATTCATAGTGAAAATGACACAAAATGCTTACATAAAAAAGATTTACCAATTGGGAAAAGTCCACATGGTCAAACAACTAGGGGTTATTGTGATCAAGTAACATATGGCCATTTTGGGTAGCTTGGAAGTTACCGACATACCCCAACAAAAATAGCTAGCTATAAAAAATATCCATGGAAAAATATAGAGTATACATCATAGCATAATCTCATTATAGGCATATCAACACAAAAAAGACATCAAGGGAAATCATACCACCAAGAGAACAAAAGGGGATTTCATTATGTGTTCCATGCCAAAAATCCAATGCCCAACCACAAATTTAAGGGGAATGAACCTATTCTTTATTGGAGTACTTCACACACACCTAGGATTTATTTTTCCTAAGGTTTTCCCTATGTTTATTAGTCATTATCCAGTCTCCTAAAGTTTAGGGAAAATATTCTCTTCAATTTTCACTTCAGTTTGATCAATTCAGTGGAGTTTAGATGCTACATTGAGATTATCACCATGCAACATTGGGATCATCACCAGCTAATGCACATTGTCCTTGGGATCATCACCATAATAGTGCATTACTCATGATTCATTGATCTCCTCCTCACTTCACTTTGTTTCAGTCAGTTAACTGAAGACGGATAGACTAGTTAACTCAGATTATGTGGCAGTTCACTCTCATAACTGCATGAGAGACTAGACTAGGTGGTAGTTTACTCCTGTAACTGCTGGTGTGTGTCCATATCACTCTATACCACCACTATGGCACATTGGATTCTCCTCCAGTGCACATTAGTTGAGTTATACAGAGTATATCATGTGTAAATTATCATTCATTTTTTTGGTTAATGAGAATTCTTCCATTCTTTCTCTCATGCTTCTATTTTCTCATATTTTCTCTACAATTGTGTGTGTCAATTCTCAGTTGGATCTATTCTATTCAGGTTCAACACATTTACATGGTATCATACATGATGAAATGTTAGGGAAAAGACACACCAAATTATTTTTGCAGGTACCGAAGATTGAAGACAACAAAAAAATCAAATTTTCAAAATAATTCATTATTACAACACACAACATATTTGCATGGAAGGAGAAGATGATCATGCATATTCGAAGCAGAGGATTGTATAGGTTAACCATGATCACATAGACAGAACCAACATCGTCTATATAAAAATCCAAGTATCTAAATCGAATGGATGAAGTGTTTGGAACAATTTGCAGTCTCATTTCTCCTTGACGCCTTTTTCACATATCCTCCTATAAAACCCCCAATGAAGCTTAGACCACCATGGAAGGGATTCTTGGAAAATAGGACAAGATGAGGGACACTTGCTCGAGGTGGAATTTCTCACATTGGATCCAAAAACCTTCGACAATCTCCAAGATATTTTTACCAAAAACAAGGATTTGTTGTCACAACTAAAATCTTGCGGGGTTGATAAATCTAATGAGAAGAAACAAATGGTTCTCACCATTCTCTCAAAACTTGGTCCATAATACTCAGTTTTTATATCAACATTTCATCCAATTAGATTCACATTTGGATCTACCTGGAAGATGCCCTCTCTTGAGGACTTTATCGAGTCTTTGACACAAGAGCATAGCAAGCTCATAAATATGGGACAAATCAAAGGCCCAAAGGAGCATGCACTTACTGTGCAAGATGGTAGTGGTCATCAATATAAAAAATATAAAGACAAGGACAAAAGGAAAGAACATGCAAATCCAAAGAAGGAAGGGTACTCAAAGACCTTCCACAATGCCTTCGAATCCAAAGGGGGAAAGGGGAGAAAAGGGGAGAAATGCACTTACTGCCATAAAGGATTCCATCCAGAATCCACATGTATGTAGAAAAAAATATATCTAATGACCCAAATAATTCAGAAAAACAACCTGGGAGATCACATCCCCGAGGGTGCCAAGAAGAAGAAGCCAGAAGATCAAAATCCCAAGAAAGGCAATTCTAGCCATGCTTTGATTGCCATCAACTCCTCTCCCGATGCTTGGATCGTAGATTCAGAAGCATCACACCAAATTGATGGCACAAAATAAGTATATTATTCATTGGATGCATGGAAAGGTCCTCCTATTCTGATGGGGGAAAACTCTCCATTCGAGGTCACCGATAAAGGAAGGATTGAACTCACAAATGTAAGATTCGAGAATGTGTTGCATGTTCCCAAACTTTCCGTCAATCTTCTCTCCTTGTATCAGCTGAAAAAATCTGACACTAGAAAGAGAGTCATATTCACACCTGATGCATTTGATATCTATGACATGCAAACCAATTCTAGGTTTGCTACCGGTGAGGTAATTCTAGACTCTACACATTTTTTGAATTTATTGAACCAAATTTTGCATTACTGCTTACCCATGCTGGTGAAAGTAGTAGGATATGGAACGAAAGGTTCATGAATTTAAATTTCATATATATGCAACAACTTAGCAAGCATGGAATGGTTGATGGTCTACCCGACATCCACTTCTCCAAACGAATTTGCGAGGGATGTGTTCTTAGAAGACACCCTCAAGAGAAATTTGGAAAAGGAAAGAATCAAAAGGCTTCCTTTCCTTTAGATATGATCCATAGTGACCTCATGGGCCCTTTTCTGCATCGATCAATCAGTAAAGAGAGGTACATGCTCATTTTGTTGATGATTTCTCATGCTTCACATGGATTTACTTTCTCAGGAAAAACTCAGAGGTCTTTCAACACCTCAAAGATTTCAAAGCCCTTGTTGAGACACAGCCAGGAAATAAATTCAAAGTCCTCCGAACAGATAACGGGGAAGAGTATGTCAACCATGAGATACAAAATATTTTTCATGAGGTAGGGACTCAGTTGGAGCACATGGTTCCCTATACTCCGCAACAAAACAGAGTTGTTGAGCGGAAAAATAGATCTCTAAAAGAGATGGCATCTTGCATGCTACATGGAAAGTCACTTCCAAAAATATTATGGGTTGAAGCATTTAATTGTGAAACCTACATACAAAACATATCTCCCTATATATTTTTCAAGGATAAGACCCCCTACGAGGCTTGGAGCGGCCTCAAATTGGAAGTGACCCACTTTCATATTTTTGGTTCACGTGCATGGGCTAGGATTACCTCTAAGAAGAGGAAGGCACTTGATCCAAAGAGCACCAAGTGTATCTTTGATGGATACCCCAAGGGTGTGAAGGGATACAGACTCATTGATATTTCCTTGGATCGACTCATCATTGAGCATACTGTCCAATTCGAGGAAAGTGTCTCGCATGTACCTCAGTAGCTGCATGCATAGATTTCTGTTCTTCCACCTGTCAAATATGATGAGCATGCACATACTGACTCTTCTTCAGACAAGAGTTCTGATTCATAGGATTCAGATGATCCAGATACAAAGTCAGGATAGTCATATGTAGATTCAGTGCCTCTAGATGCAGATGCAAAGCCAGAGAAGAGGCCCAAGTGGTCCAAGACTACTCTTCAAGATGTAGGGGATCTTGTTGAGGATCCAACTAATACTAGGAGGACTCGATCTGATTTCGAGGAGCCTCCTCTTTCACTCACTTCCATTGAACTGATGCCACCCAAACATATTTTCTTGGTTCAGCCTTCAGATCCACAGTCTTATGGCAAGGCTGCTGGAAATCCCTTTTTGGAATCCGCCATGAAGGAGGAGTACAACTCCCTCCTCAAGAACCAGACTTGGGATATGGTTCCCCTTCCTTCAGGAAGGAAACATGTTAGGTGCATATGGGTTTATAGGACCAAGAGCACAATGGATGAACATGTTAGCAGATACAAAGCTAGGCTAGTTTCCAAAGTCTTTCAGCAGCTGCATGGCATTGACTATGATGATACCTTCGCTCCAATAGCGAAGATGGATTCCATAAGTTTGGAACTTTCCATTGCGACAACCAAGGGATGGGAAGTCCATCATATGGATGTGAAGAATGCGTTTCTTCACGATGATCTCTATGAGGCGATATATATGGAGCAACCCCATGGATTTATGAAGGATTCATTTTTCTCTGTCGACTAAAGAATTCTCTTTATGGCCTCAAACAAGGTCCGAGGGCATGGTATGCCAAGATGAAATCCTACCCGTTGTCATAGAGCTATGCTCTACTGGAGGTTTCCCCCTCGAAGAGGAAAGTGAACATTGCTTTCTTGAATAAAGGCATCATTTTGGTGTTTCTCTTCCTAATATTTTGTTGTTGATTGATATCTCTTGAATATTCATGTTTCTTCATATTATATTACATCCGATACCTTACAAGTGGTATAATAGCACTTTTCTTGGGAGGAATTGTGGGTTATTTGTTTTTAGGGTAGAGACGTGTTCCGACGTCTTAAAAACACAAAGATTTTTTGTTCAACGCATAAATTTGCGGTTGGGGAAGAATACACACAAGAAATGCAAGTGGTTATTAAGAGAACATCTAATTACCACCCTTGTAACCCCTGCTGGTATCCCCTTGAGTGGTAGTGCATCAAACAACACATGTGCACAAACTTTCCCTAGGGATCCTGAAACCTGCCTAGCTCAATCGATCGACCGCTTGACTACTATAGTGTCACCGAGAAAAACACTCGAGAAGATACTCTCTAGTACCTTGGTAATCGGTTAATACAACTAAGGGTATGATCTATCCTCCTTAGTTGGTTCCCTGAGATATTGGTTCGAGTACTAATGTTCAACCCTACATGTATATCAAAGAGTTATAGCATAGGGAAAACTCTTGTCTATAGGAACGCTGAAAACCCTAACCCTAGGGAAAGAAACAACACAAAAAAAGAACCGAAAATATCTATTTTCATGCAACCTTACCCACTGCATTCTGGTTGTGAAATTACTACACATTTTTTCCTGTTAGGAATTTGGGCATTTTGACAATGTAGTATTATTCATATTGGAGTATAACTCCGCAGAAGTAAAAAATAAAAAAATAAAAAAGTATAGGGCTTGCTCGCACTCTTATTTGATACCTATCACATTGGATTCCTCTTTTTGTCCCGATCACAATGATACCTATAATTTTTCAGCCTTTTTTTCCTGTGGTCTTGCTCCCCTTCTAGACCCCTTATTAGGGACCTATCTCACTAGATTCCCCTTTTCACCCTGATCGTTGTCATACCTATTATTTTCAACTCTTTCTTTGATCCCGTGGACCCACCCCTCATTCCATCATGGCTCCCACCTGCCAAGAAGAAACCAATCAGAAACTAATTACTGATTTGACTGCCCTTCAGGACAAAGTAAACAAGGACATTCTGACCATTCATGCAAAAATAGACATCATCCAATAAAAACTCCATAGCACCATTGGTAAAGTCAAAGACCAAATAGGTGGCCAAATTAATGTAGTACATTCCACACTCCACCAATTCATGAACAAATTCCAAGATACATCCTCCTCTGACCCCCCTATCTATATTGAAGGTGTTGACTCCAATCAACCTCTCCCTTCTCATTCCAACTACCTACCTTGTGACCCCCATCTTCCTAGAGTCTAGGTAAACAAATTTGATGGATCAGATCCACAAGCCTAGGTTACTCAAATGGAATGTGTTTGTCCCTACATGGTATCACTGACGAGTTAACCAAGCTTCATTATGGAATTCTCTATTTGGATATGGAAATATGGCAATGGTGGCAATGGCATCGCCATGCAAACCAAGGGTATGTTGTTTGGTCACAGTTTTTTTTTTGAGTTGTATGAATGATTTGACACATACACCCACCATTTAGGACGTCTAACCAAGATGAAATAGTCTTCTACAATAGAATACTTTATTTCTCCCTTTGAGCACTTGGATTTATGAACGAAGGGCATGGCATATTCTTTCTTCAAGGAATGTTTTATCAGTGGCCTCAAGGATGAAATTTGAGCCCAGATCATCATATATCACCCCCATACTTGGTTGGAAGACACTAAGCATGCCAAGGAGGCAGACCAGGTCATTTTGGACCAAAGAAGAAAACCCACTTTTTTTCTCTACCCTAAACCCAACACACTTTCCCCTCAGGCCAATCCTCTCAAGGTCCAAAATTTAACACGGGAAGAAATGGTTGAACACAAAATCAAAGGTATTTTCTATAATTGTGATGAAAAATGTTTTCCCGAGAACAAGTATAAGGAAAAAAATCTTTTTATGACCATTTCAGAGGATGTTGCTGAAGAGGAATCTGAAGTTTCCCCTGTTGAAGAGATACCCCTTCCCGATGCTACGACTCCACCTACTGACCCACCAGAAGTTGAACCATTGATTTCATTATATACCCTCACAGGCTTCTCTGCTCCCCAAATCATCAAGCTCATTGGATATATTAATCATAGGAAAGTCATCATCCTTGTTGAGAGCGGAAGAACCCATCATTTTATTCACTTCCACGTTGCCCAGGAAATCAATTATTATATTCATGTTGTCAACAATTTTCAAATCATGATAGATAATGGTGGTTCCATGAAATGTGGTGGGTGTTGTGAAAATGTTCATCTTCAAATTGGGCAATACCACCTGAAATCTCATATGTTTTCCATTGATATGGGAAATTGTGACATTGTGCTAGGTGTTGAATGGTTACATACTTTGGGCCCCATTCTCATGGATTTTAAGGAATTAACCATGAAATTACAAGAGGAGGGCCAATAGTATCACTTCCAAGGAATCAAAACAGGTTCCCTTGAGATCATCAGTTCCCATCGCATGGAAAATCTTCTAAAAAAAGTTCATTCTGGTATTATCTCCCAACTCCATTCTATTCAAGCAATTGAGAAACCCTCTGTGCATCCTGACCTCTAATCTATCATATCCAAACACCAAGCTATTTTTCCTTTCCTCAGGGACTTCCCCCTTCCCATGGTGTTCATGATCATTCCATTCCACTTATCCTTGACAATATTCCTCCCAATGTTCTCCCTTATCATCATCCCTTTTCCTAGAAGAACGAAATTGAGAAAATCATGCAAGAATTGCTTGAGGTGGGTGTTATCCATCCTAGTACCAGCTCCTATTATTCTCCCGTGATCATGGTACTCGAGAAAGAAGGTACTTTTCATATGTGTCTAGACTTTCACGCCCTCAATAAACTCACCATAAAATACAAGTTTCCCATTCATGTCATTGATGATCTCTTGGATGAATTGAGTGGTGCCCAATACTTTACTAAACTTGATCTCTGATTTGGATACCACCAAATCTATATGAAATAAGAAGACATTCCCAAGACTACCTTTAGAACTCATGAGATTCACTATGAGTTCTTGGTCATGCCCTTTGGCCATTGTAATACCCCATCAACCTTCCAAATTCTCATGAATCATGTCTTCTGTCCTTTTCTCCATCATTTTTCCTTAGTTTTCTTTGATGATATTCTCATATATAAAAAAACTTGTACAACCCATATTTCCCATGTGGATCAATATCTACATCTCTTCTCTCAGCACAAACTTTTCGTCAAACAATCAAAAGTTCCTTTGGAGCCTCAAAAGTGGATTACCTGGGTCATATTGTGGGCAAGGATGGTGTAAGGGTGGATCCTAAGAAAATTGAAGCGATGCAGGATTGGCCTTGCCCTAAAAATATTAAGAGATTGCATGGATTTCTGGGTTTAACATGTTATTATCACAAGTTTGTTAAGAATTATGGAAAAATTGTAGCACCTCTCACGAATCTCCTTAAAAATAATTCCTTCAACTAGACTCCAACAATCGATCAATCCTTCCATGCCTTGAAAGAGGCTATGTGCATGATGCTGGTCCTATCTCTTCCATACTTCACCAAGACCTTTGTCTTGGAATGTGATGCTTTGAGAAAAGGAATTGGGGAAGTCCTCATGCAAGAGGGTAGGCCTTTGGACTTCACCAACAAACAAATTTCAGACAAAAAAATGGGCCATTCAATCTATGAAAAGAAAATGTTGGCTATTTTGCATTCCATGGAGCTCTTGCGTCCTTATCTATTGGGGAAACACTTCCAGATTAAAAAATATCACCAGAGCCTCAAGTGTTTTTTGGAACAAATAATTCCATCTCTAGAGCAAAAAAAATGGGTAACCAAGATATTCATATATGATTATGAGATCATTTACAAGAAGGGAAAATAAAATGTGGTCACATACACTCTTTCCCAAAAAGATTAAGAACAAGGGTCCCTCTTTTCCCTGTATTTTGTTGTACCATATTGGCTCCAAGCTGCTCATCGAGAATGGTTGCAAGATCCAAAAATTTCTTGACTAATCCAAAAATTACAAGAAAATTCTCCATCTTGAAACAATAATGATCTTTGCTACAAAGGTCATCTGTATTTAAGAAACTAGTCACAACTTAAATCCACAATGCTTTATGAGCTTCATGCGTCACCTACAACTGGGCATTCAGGGTTTACCAAAACCTATGAAAGGGTAAAACATTATTTTTTATAAGATGGTATGAACCAATACATCCACACTTTTGTGGCCAAATGTGATGTTTGTCAATGCAACAAGGGAGAAACAGTCAAAGGCCCAGGAACACTCCAACCCCTTCCAATTCCCCCTTCTATCTGTCGAGATATTTCTATGGATTTCATTGTGGGCCTACCTAATCTAGAAATAATATAGTCATCACAGTGGTGGTTTATCATCTTTCATAATATGCTCATTTATGTTCTCTGCAACATCCCTTCACCTCATCCACAGTGGCTCAAGTTTTCATGGATAATATCTTCAAACATCATGGCATGCCACATTCTATTGTCTCTAACCGAGATCCCATGTTTCCCAACAAGTTTTGGAAATTGTTCAAGCTACAGGGCACCTAATTACATCTCAACACTTCCTATCATCCCTAGACTGATGGTCAAATTGAAATTTTCAACAAGTTTTTGGAAATATATTTTTGATGTTTTGCATATGACCGACAACATCAGTGGGCTCAGTGGTTACCACTAGTTGAATGGCGGTACAACACATTTTACCATACAACTACTTGCATGACTCCTTTTGAAGCAATATATGGACAAAAGTCATTTTCAGTTCTCTCATACATGTCAGGTGTCTTGAAGGTTCAAGAGGTTGAAAGAAATATTATAGTACGTGAGGCCATTCTTTGTACCCTCAAAGAAAATTTAGTGTTGGCTCAAAATCGGATGAAGCAACAAGCCGATAAAGATTATTCTGAAAATCAATCTGTTGAAGGGGACACGGTGTTTCTTCATCTACAACCTTATAAGAAGACTTCACTCAAAGATGAAAATTTCCATAATATTTCTCCAAAATTTTATGGTCTTTATGCCATTCTCAAGCATGTGGGGCCAATTTCATACTAGTTAGATCTTCCCAGTGATTCTAAGTTCCATCCTATTTTTCATGTTTCATGCTTAAAGAAGGTGATTGGAACTCGATGCCAAACTCAAACCCGTCTCCCTGAGTTAGATGACGAAGGTTTCATTTGGATACAACCCCAAGAATTCTTAGACCAATATGAGCATCGTCTCTTTCAGTGCACCATCTAGGAAGTGTTAGTGCAGTGGAAAGATACAACTCCAGAAGATACCACTTGGGAGCCCGCTACCATTCTGCAACAATTTCCTCATCTTAATCCTTGAGGAAAAGATTGTTTTTCAAGGGGGAGGGAATGTTAGGTACCTAAGCTCCCTAACCCCTCACGTAGGTAGAATAATATATTTTCTTTGTAATAAAGGCTGACATTAGTTTATAAGTCCTATTCAATAAATGTGAACAAGTCAATGTAATAATACCTAATAGAAGCTTCCGCTTCTATAAGGATCTTTCGCTTCTAGAAGGATCTTCCACTAGAAGTTTCTTTAGAAGATAGAATTAGTATAGAAGTAGGTGGTATGCAAAGTTTTTTCTTGAGAATTATTGTAACAGAGCTCTACTTTGCTGGAGGTTGCCCCCTCGAAGAGGCAAGTGAACATTTCCTTCTTGAATAAAGGTATCATTTTGGTGTTGCTCTTCTCAATATTCTGTTGTTCCATTGATATCTGCTAAATATTCATGTTTCTGCATATTATATTACATCTGGTACCTTAAAATTCCCCTAGCCTTATTTTCTTATTTTCATTTACCTAAATAAGAGATTGTCTTTCCATGTTATCATTCTTCTTTAGAAATATGCTTTGGAGGTTTCTTTGGTTGAGTTATGTCAGTAATTCTCCTCTACTCCTTGCTTTAGTTTTTTTTCCCATTTGTTTCTACGATATGTGGATTTGTAGTCAACAATCCAGTGGATCTCAAATGAGGAGGTAGTGTATATTCCCAAAATGTTTTCTTATTTGTATAATCAACAAACACATCCATAAATTACCTAGATTCCCTAGGAAATAGAATAATTCTCCAAGTGAAAGGAACTCACTCAATAGTATAATTAAACTGATCAACGATATATTTAAGTCAATTTGCAAGTGAGAATGACCAGATAAATGAATTAACCAAACAATGAAGTTGCCTAGGTAAGAAGTAAAATACCCGTAGAGATTTGAACTCGCCATGGAAGAAGTAAAACACCCAGGAATATGAGAACTCACCCAAAAATGAAATGGAACACCTAGTAATTGACTGATATGCCCAGAGAGAGAAAACAAAGTCAGTGTGAGGTCTGTACAGGCTATGGGGGGAGAGGAAACACCTAGCTAGGGAAAAATTGACCAAGACAAGGAAAACTCCACCTATCAATGTCCAAAAACGCCCAGGAAAGCAAGAATATGAATTAGGGACAAAGTAAAACATCAAGGGGGTGTGAACTCTTCCTGGGAAAAGAGAAAAAATCCCAGTTAATTAAGGATTTGTATGGGAAAGAGTAATTCAAATGGGGGGAGAGAGATATATAGTGAGGAATGAGAAACATTGGGTATGTGTTATATTCTTTGCATGATTAGCTCTAGTGTTGCATTCTTTCCTCGGGATATTTGTCTCATTTTTGCCTTGGGAAACATGTCACATTTTTGCCTCATTTTTTGTGTCGCCTTGATTTTTGTTTCCATTGTTGGGCATTTTTTTGGCACATGGTTTTTGCCAATGGTTTTCTATTTCCGGTTAAGGAATTAGGGTTGTTGACTAATCCAAGTCATTGGGTTAGGGTTTTGCATTCCATTGGATCCTATATGTATATTTTATTGTAAACATTGTATCACTATGAATGAATATAAAATATGTTGGTTTTACCAGTTTGGGTTTCCAGGGGAAAAATTTATGTGTAATGTGTGTATTTTTCATTGTATATTTTTTGTTATTTTATTGAAAATCTATTTGCAGTAAAATATTGTACAAGGTTAAAATCTACATTTCGTATCATATCAAGTTGGCTTTAGGGGGATGCCTTTGTGGTCAAGGGTTTGGATTGAGACTGTGATAAGAATTGTTACAGTGGGAGATCTATGGTATTGATTTTTCAGGTGAAACGAAATGGCGAGTAGTTAAAAAGTGGAGATCAAGAAGTTTAATGGGAAACGTTTTAAGTTGTGGAAGCTCAAGATGGAAGATATGTTGGTGGATAGAGATAAATGGATCATGGTGGATCCAGGTACTACACCTACAAGAAATTCAACAGATGACTTGAAAAAGTTGGATCGGAAGGCGAAGAGAAAAATCAGACTATGTCTCTTAGATTCAGTATTATTGAATGTGTCAGAGGAAGCTACAACCAAATATTTATGGGATATGTTGGGGAAGTTGTATAATTTTAAGTCCTTAGTAAATAAAATTTTCCTAAGAAATAAGTTTTATAACCTGAGGATGAGAGGTGGACACTTGGTGGCAGAGCATTTGAATTCCTTCAATACTATGGTAAGTCAATTAATATTTGTTGAGATTAAAATTTCAGATGAATATAAGTGTATCATTTTATTGTGCTCTTTACCAGACTCACATGATAGTTTGGTTGTGTCCATAGGTAGTAATACAACTTCCTTGAAGTTTGATGAAGTGGTATCATCATTTTTGTTTAAGGAGATGAGACAGAAGAACATGGAAGGATAGAGCAGAAATGCATTATTTCCAAGAGGACGTTCCCAGGAAATAAATAGATCTAAGTCCTCAAGTGGGATATGTAAGTCTAAGGGTAGATCTAAATCTCCCAAAAAGTTTGTAAGGGTATGCTGGATATGTGGAAAATAAGGGCACTATAAGAAGCAGTGTAGATCCAAAATTGAGAAAAAGAAGGGATCTGAAGAAGCTCCTTCTACAAAAGAAAAGACCTCCAAGGAAGGAGGGGATGTGTACTCGGATTCTTCAAGCACACATGCATATCATGAGGTATGGTTGTTTGAATCAGGTGCATCCTTTTGGCATAGGGGAAAACCCAGGGTTCAACGCTTCAAAGGAGCACCAACAAAACCCTAACTACCAGCCCTTTCGGCAACACTTGCAAAGCAGATGAAGTCTCACCCGAGGTAGAGGCAGGGGGGTTGTAGAACTCAGGTGTCTACAACCAAAATGGGACTCATATATGTGATTACGACACTTATAAAATCACTTAGACAACCATAAACATTAGTTCATGAGTCTCATTCACATTGCAGATCCCTTATTACAGAACAAAGTAGTAACGGTAAAGATCAAGCACTTCCAATCACTTAGCACATAGCATTATCTCAGATCTAGCATTCATTTATTTTTAATAACATTCATCACTAAGAAACAACTGAGATCCATTCATCATTCATTATAACAACAACACTAAGCATATAAACACATAAATAACATCACACAAAGCACATTAAGACACAAGATATATGTGGTTCACCCCAGTGTGGGGCTATGCCCACCAACTTCTTCTTCTTCTTTATTAGTCTTCAATATTCTTACATTTGTCTGCTCCTGTGCACAAAGCCATAGGGCCATACTCAACAGAGGATAGAATATCTACATGCAGTGCGCCAGATCCTCCTTCCCAAAACCAGGTCAAGACACAGAGCCAACTCCTAGTAGCATAGTGCCTTACTTTACACAGTCTGTCTGCACAAAGCAACTTACAACCTCTTGCACTAAGCCAACATTAACACTTACAACATATTGTGCACATAGCCAACAAATTCCTCTTATTACATCACTTAGCTGCTTATTTATACATTTACAAAGAGGCCTAATCATGGGTAAACCCATGGGATGACATCCCCTAACCCGTTACATAAACCCTAGTAAACCCTTTTCTCGGTCCACAAGTCCTAAAAAAAAGTGAGATCCCATGATCTCAGCTCCGTCTGGGTGCTCCATCTTCGACTAGCCTGTCGAAGTCCCAAAAGTGGTCAAACATGACCAATGTTTCCTCAAAACCTGGTCGAGGACCAACAGGCCCCCAACACTCACCTGTGACTTGTCCCAAGTCACTCAGATATGGGAAACATTGATTCAAAGGCATCGAGCTTAGCTCGAGTTTCCTCGACTTGATTCTTTGCTAGAGCCTTCAACCTCCTGAATCACCTACTCTGTAACATACCCTTCCAAGTGTTGTTCCACTGTCGCAACCACTTGGTCTAGCTGTGAGCCTTGTCCTTCAATGTCTTCAAAAATCGTGTAGGCTTCGTCCTGCAACAATTGTAGTTTCTGTGTAACTTCCATGACTCTGCTCTGTATGGCAGTAATATGTTGTTGGACTGCATGCTTCTCCTGTGATCTCTTCATTTTCTCAACTGCAGTGAGTAACTTCATCTGTTCCTGGATGATGGAGGCCTATTGTTGTGCCTCCTATAGTTGTTCTTCTAGTTTCCTCATCTCTGGATCTTCTACAAGGCATTCGTAGGTCTGCACACTATGATCACTCAAATGCTTACAATCTGAGGTGAGTTCCTCGATCCTTCCAACTGCACTCCTGGAAGATTTGTCCCTTTGATTGTGCACTTCTTGCGGAGTGCTCAACATTGTTGAATGGCCTCAACAATCTTCCCCACTTGAATCTCAGTTGACTCTTCTTCCTCCTGTGCCAAGACCAACACAGAGAAAAGTGATGTAGTCACTGCCTCTTTGAATGCAGTCTGCTCTGCAAGAAATTGGTATTTTTCTTTCTGTATCTTTGCTTTTTCCTCCTCTATCATTGCCCAAATTTCATCTTTCTCCTTCTCTTAGGTGGTTACGCAAGACTGCACAACTCGTATTTTCTCTAAGACCTCCTTTTCTTGCTTCAAGGCCTTTGTAGCCTGTTCCTTTTCTTTGTAGACTCGATGAAGTCGAGCCTATGTTGCATCTGCTAGTCTTCATAATTGGGTGGGCTCATCCCCCAATTCCATATCTTCGGCGAAGAAGGCACAGTAGGTACTGCATGGCTTGAATTAATAGCTTGTTGTATGTCTTTGAGCTCTTTCTCAATTCATTAATACAACATATCTTGCTTCGTTCCATGTCTCTAAAAGATATCCTCTGAAGCATCCTCCACGACTGCAATGATTAGACCAACATCATCCTCTGTGAGCACATTCTTCAACTGAGGCTTATTGACATGGGTCTTCTTTCTTGCTGAGGGTTTCTGCAGATAAACCTTCCTTTTCTTCGATGTTTCAACCTCGCTAGTGGGATCCTTTGACAGTATAAATTGACCTTTGTCTTGATTTTCTCCTTCTTCCCCTCCTTCTTGATTCACTTCACCTCCTTCTCCTCCTGTGGGTGAGTCATAACTACTTTCCTCCGATGCACTTTCCTTCTCATCAGTTTCTATGCTCTGCACTTCCTACTTTTTCTTAATTTTCTTCGTGCTTCTCTACCCAGCATGCTTGACCTGGGTGACCAAGGGACTTTCGATGATGTTGGGGTCGGAGAGTTCTGCATATTCCACCGGTACAAAGAAAACTATTGGCCATTCTTTAGTGATCTCCTCCATGTCTTCGTCGGTCAGATTATAGTAGGAGTGTATCTCCTCCTTACTCTCATCCCTGTGCGCAGTGATATAGATAAAGTGTCAATCTACGCGAAACTTCACTAGCGGTCTGTACTGGTGCAATGTGTTTGGGGTTATGCATGGAAATGCCTCAATAACATGCTTCAATTGCTGGTAGTAGTCATGGAAGACAACGTTCGACTTCCACTGCTTCGACATGTCATTTGTATACCACAAGGTGGAGAACCTTGTGGACAATGGCTCTGATGACTCAACTTCTGGAAATGTCACTCCTTCGGGCATCTTCCAGGAGACAAATGTGATTAATACAAGTAACCAACTAAAATGTAATTCATACCCCTGATCATGCGCTTCGTGACAGTCTTTATCAAGCTCTTTGAAGAGGTAACTCACCCAGTTCATTTTCATTCCTTCTACACACTTTCCTGGGAGGTCTACTACGAACCCAGTGACCTGTTTCGGATGGTTCTTTCTAACGATCTTGCCATCTATAAGCTGACAATATAGGCACATTGTGCCATCCTGGACGGAGGCTACCTTATAGCCTTGCTTTCCCTTTTGTACATCGCCATAATACTCCTTTATGCGATGTGCCAGGAAGCGATCTGAAGCCTTCCCTCGGTAGAACTGCTGAGGGTTCGGTTCCTGCATGCTCAATCCTGTGATCAGGTGGATCAGCGTCAAATCCATAGTGACGTGCCTGTTGAGCCACAGATATCCTCTGTGATATCACGACAAGAGGAGTTTAACACAAGCGTTAACCTCCTGATGTTGGCCAAAGTGAGGGATCTTCATTACATTCAGGATCGTTGACTACGTGAGATGCTTAATCCATGGCTGGGAGACTATGCACGGATTCTTCCCAGTCGTCTTCATCAAATACCTATGGGGTGAGAGCATCACATAGTTCTTCCTGTCTCTGAGGTTAAATTCGATGTTCTTCAGAGCTGGGATCTGTCCTAACTAGGGTCCAACTACGCGTATCCCCTTCGAGATGTACTGAGTGATCAACGTATACACAAAGTCATGGTTAATCGCACCAGCCAAAGGCAGTATATAGTCTGGAAAGATGGATGAGATATGATTCGTGTTAGATAGATCATTGCAATGATTACTTCGCTTCTCAGTAGTACGGCTAGAACGATGTCCAGTCGAGGGGGATGCTTGCAGTTCCCCAATCAACAACGCCTGTATTCCTACAGACATAACTCTCTCAGCCATGAGCTCCATGACAATATCCTCCACAAACTTCTCTAATGCACTATATTCGCCTGACATTCACACTTATAACCAAATAGATCAGGTAGGCAAACAAAAAAGTGAGGTAATCAAATGGATGGCGAGGTATAGAAATCAAAGCCCGATATGCAATCGATTCTTTGTTAGCTTGGATAATCACAGATGGAAAAATGTGGTCCCGGCACAACGTACAACGGGTTAAATAAGAAAGTGTAACAGATTCCTCCAACAGGAAGGAATGCATCAATCAATGTGAATCCGTCCATTATGGCGTGGTCTCAACTGTCTAACGGTGGTATTTCTATCAATAATTGTGTTTCTAGCCATTCTGGAGCATTATTCTAACGGTCGGGGCACCTCCAATGGTCATATAGATTCATTGTGGTGAAGTCCCATTCTGTGTGGTTCTTTTATTCCGGTGAGGTTCAAGTTCTACAGATATGCCTCATGCGAAGTCTTTTCTGGATCTTCCTGTAGTTTTTCTAACTTGGATTTATTCTTACTGAGATTCCTTGCCTTCTTTCCTATGATCTGAGCCTCTGGATTCCTCTTTCCATTCTTGTTCTTATCTTTTCTTAGAATATTGTGTTAAGCCCTAATATTGTGTCATTACCCCTTAAATGGGGCATATTATATTAGTAATGTTATTTTATTTATGTCGGCTTTAGGCCATTAGTTGTAATTATATATCCTAGTCTCCTATATATACCAAGGAGACATTTTCATTTTGAATCATCTTGTACTTGAATATTTAAGTGAGGTAAAAGGAGGTTTCCCCCTCAAAGAGGCTTATTATCTGAAATTATCTCTTTTTCAAGGCGTTGAGTACTTTTTCTAAGGTTTTTCTATGCTATATTGATATTTGGTTCTTAAAATATGGTTTTAGAGCTCAAGGTCTTGGGGTTTCGCTGGTACATCTGAGACACCTTGGAATTTTCGCTATAACTTGTTTTCTACAACGTTTAAGAAGGAACAGCTTGGAGGATATTTAGTAGACAGATAAAGGTACACTGGGTTCAAAATTCATCTCTTGAGGCCAATAATTTAGGTGATATAACTTGTACAAGATAGGGCTCTGGAATCATCCTGAACTGAGTCATTGCGGAATTTTCGCAATAAAAACTTTTCTGTAATGTTTTAGACCTTGAACTCCGGATTCTATTTACAAAAATTAGTAAGGTATCTGTGGTAAAAATTTCAGCTTCTGGGTCATCTTAAATTTGTAGACACACCCTGTGTAATATAGGGTATCTGACTAGTCTCAAGAAGGTGTTCCAAGTAAAAAAATCATAACTTCATCCTAGAGTATCCAAATTGAGCAGGACTGGTTTCATTGGATCTTGGATAGTTTGTAGTATTTCTGGTGTGAGTTTCATAATTTTATATCAATTATTTTGTGTGGGGCACGCTATACAAATGAGATCTCTTGGAAAGGCAAAAAATTGGAAAGTTGTGGGGAAGTTACTGTAAATTCCACTTGGAACATCCAATTTTGATCAGACCTGTGGCATTGCAGAGAAGAAATATCAAAGAAATACATAAAAGAAAGTTTCATACCCAAAAGGACCAAAACTTGGGAGATACAAAAAAATAAATATTGTCTAGAAGAACCACCTCAAAATCAAGGTTCAAAAGTGATACTTGGCCAACATGCCACCCAAAAAGGGAACTTCTACACCAAATAAGCCTCCAAAAAATCCTACTCTTGATGAAGATGAAGAAATGCGTAGGGACATAAATGATTTACAAAAGAATATAGTAACAAAAGATGAACTACAAGAGATGATGGAGGGTTTAAAAGGGGAGATCATGGAAGTATTGAAAAATTTCGTAACAGAGAAGACACCTGAAAGTGAAAATGCATCCCAT
>JASDQU010014215.1:217673-228552 GCA_032191745.1 Picea mariana | reverse complement strand
TAGAATAATGTGTAGGTGAAAGAATTTAATACAAATCAGTTTACATTTACAACAAAGTCTCTAATCTTAGTTTGGTTGTTCTTATTTAGAGTTTTATACATTGAATTATTATTTCATATATCACTATAAACAATTTTATTATTATTATATAAATGGCAATTTGGCTCAAGTAAGGTTGTCCAATAAGAAAGTGGTAATCTAGCATCATTGTATCAATATTTAAAAATAGGAACTTCTCACCTCTCACCTAAAGTGCATTTCCACCACTTACATTTATGGGAAAAAATGATAATAGGTGATAGAAACATCTCTAACTTCATTTTTGGTAAATAGACTCTGTAACCAATATGTTAACCATCATACTAATATGCACCATACATTAAAGTACAAGAGAGACACAACAATTCATGATAACATGTATGTAGCAATGATAGTAGAGGAGTGCATCACAATAAATAACACATCATCTAAGTAAAGCATCAACATCATAAACAATTTTTCAAATAAGGGTTCATTCCATTCATATTTATTATAATCATGTATGTATAAATGATAGTAGAGGAATACATGACTATAATTTTCCACCTTTATGAATTTAAACAAAAAAAAAAGGATATTATAAAAATCAAAATCTATACTTCTGATCTTCATGTGAGAAAACTTGAACTAACCCAAAAATTTCATGGAATGAGCAACTTTGCAATACTTGTAATAAAACAACTCATTATCTTCATGTGAAACAAGTTGAACCAATCCAAAATTTTTCTAGAATTAGCAACTTTGTAATACTTGTAATAAAAAAAAGATATAGACGAATATCATTTTTTTTAAATCTTCACCTAATTGTATTACTAAAAGATATAATTTTTTTTAATTTTTTTAATTTTTTTTTTTGAAATATTAATTTTTTTTTTTTGAAATATTAAAGATTCATATTTACTTAAGTAAATTTTTCAAAATACAGTTTCACTATTTTATTCTAATTTAAGTATAAACATTATTATAGTTTAAGTATAAACTTAAATGTTTATAGTTTCACATTTTATTCTAATTTAATTTACTTTTACTTTAAAAAAATATTAAATATTTAAAAATATTTTTAATTAAAAGATTTTTGTATGGTGTCAAAAATAATATTTATTATAAATACATTTTTACACTAACTTACTTATTATCTAATTGTGCTTTGCATTACATTATGGATTAGATAGAATATCCCTTTACGGATGGACTGTTTGGATTAGTTTTAAAAATATTTAAGTAAATAATGGGTTAAGGTTTAGGCCCACATTAAAATTATTATTTATTTTAATAATGAGTTAAGGTTCAAGTTTACATATGGGGATTTAAAAAAAAAAAATTAATTTAATAAAAAAATATTAATGATCTTTTTTAAAGTATTTAAAATCATTATTTAGATAAAGAGAAAAAGAAAATTAGAAAAAATAGAATAATGTATAGGTGAAGGAATTTATTTACAAATAAGTTTACATTTACAATAAAGTCTTTAATCTTAGTTTGGTTCCTCATTTAGAGTTTTATAAACTCAATTATGATTTCATATATCACTATAAACACCTCTAATAGTATGATATAAATGGCATGTTGGCTCAAATTACCACAAGGACTTGAGGTTGTCCATTAAAGAAGTGGTAATCTAGCATCATTGTATCAATGTTTAAAAGTAGGAACTTTTCACCTCTCACCTAAAGTGCATTTCCAAGACTTACATTTATGGAAAAACTTGATAATAGGTGATAGAAACATCTTTGTCCTCATTCTTGATAAATAGACTCTCTAACCGATATGTTAACCATCATATTAATATGTACCATATATTAGAATACATCAGATACACAACAATTCATAATAGCATGTATGTAGAAATGATAGTATAGGAGTGCATCACAATAAATAACACATCATCTAAGTACACCATCAATACCATAAACAATTTTTCAAATAGGTGTCTTTTCCATCCATATTCATTATAATCATGTATTTATAAATTATAGTAGAAGAATATATGACTATAAATAACACATCATCTAAGTAAGTCATCAATACTATAAACATTTTTTTAAATAGGGGTTCATTTCATCCATATTCATTACAATCAATGTCATCATGAAAAAGTTTATCATACATCAAATAATCACAATAGAACACCATATCTAGGCTTCACATTTTTTTATCATTTATTTCTCTTTCTATCTTTAACTCTCAATCTAGGTCTAGCTACCCTCTTACAAGTTGAATCCATTACATTCATATAGTTGCATCTATAGACAATATGGTTCACTAGGATCACTATATTATTGCTAGTGTAGTAAATCATAGTTTCTAATAGATGATGTATTATATCTCTAATATTATGTAGTCTTCAAAAAAGTGAGTCTCTCAAAAAGTAGGACCTTGCCCTAATTTTTGGCTTCTACTTCCCTTGTCCTTTGTTCTAATTTAATGTTGTCAACAGTCCTCACTCTAGGTGGAATAACTCAAGTGTTATGTCATTTATTTAGTTGGAACCACTATTCCTTCATCCAAACAAAGTGACCAACAAACCCCAACCAAAACTATTGAATTTCCCTCAAGCTTTAGTTTTGTTGTTCTATTGCCACACAAAAACGATAGAAATTCAGGGACCATCTTCACTACTTATCCATGGAATCCTATGAAAGTTTCAATCCCTTGTGACCTTTTAGAGAGAAGTTACATGGCCCCTATAATGAAATGTTATTCTTCTTCTGAATGTGAAACCATCAGTCTAGTGCTTTGAACAATATGCCATATGATATCTACAAAATTGTTGATTCTTTTTAACTCCCATGAGTTCTCATTTACATTATGTCTCAAGGAACACAACTATTGTTGTAGTTGAATTGTGCTTGAAAATATATCATCCAGTTGAATATGAAACCTATCAACTTCATTATGTTTTTGTTGTAAGGATTCTCCCACAAAGTTGATTGTAGAACAAGTGGTAATGGGGAATTTGCGAATTCCCTATTTTAGGAATGCGCAAAAAGTTCTTTTAGACCAACCTTGGTGCCTTCCAAAATTGCATGAAAGTAATCCCAAAGTCTGCTAAGTAAGTTTTCAAAATAACTTGCATGCACTTTAGATATCCATACATCGTAATAACTTGTGTGCATTTTATAATGCACACACATTATTTTCAACACAAAAATATATAAATTAAATAAGAAATTACCACCCTCATATTTATCAGGAGTCTTTCAATAACTTTTCCATAGGTGTAGTAATTTTTCCATAGGTTTACCATCTCTTGATGAGAAGTCATGAAATAATATTTGATAATTTAAGCACATGCATTAAGAGATTTGATGTAAAAAAATTACTCTAGAAACAAAATAGGAAAACATAAAAAATTACATACTAAGAAAAAACTTGCTCATTCGTTTGTTGAATCCGATTAGTTGTACTGTAGTCTTCTTCCTAGCATTCTTTTGCCTCTTTCCTAGAGTGAAGTAATTGAATTATCCTCATAGCCAACTAGGAGCCTAGTGGGCTTCCTAGCTCCAAGAAACCTTTTGGTCTCTTGGCCCTTTGTGCCCATCCCTCCAAGAGAAACAATGAACCTATGATTTATGAATATTGTCACAAGAATATTTTTCCTAGAATAATCCAAACACTCAATATGATCAAACCTCTCAACATCCTCCTCCCCTTCAACAACACTTTCTCTTCATATTTATCAAGTTCCATACCATCTTCTCCAGGTCTCCTTAACCACCCTCATTATTAGCCATAAACCTCCCACATATAGATTTTTGGGAAAATTTAAAATAAAACCAAAATATAAATAACATTCATAAAATAACAATAAATAAATGAAAAGTCTTTATTGTCATGCTACCTTATAAATGAAACTGGACATTTTTCCCCCAAAATTATGAAAACCCACCATACTCATTTAATTAATCATACCAACCATCAATCAAATTCAAAGAAGGTATCTAATGATACTAGATATTTATGTGTGCAATATCATTTACATAGTCATTGAATCATTMAATTAAATAGTTAATAACCTAGTTTAATAATTAATCCATCAATTAATTGTATTAGTGTACATGTGCATGGTATGYATGCACAACTRGGAGATACATATCATGTGCATGCACTAATGATAAAATATCATTATCCCTAATACATAGTTATTGTATCATCAGATAAAGAGATCTAAGTCATCAGATCAAGTAAATGCATCACTCAATAATCTTAACAAACAAAACTACAATAATTTATCAATAAATGTTTATCAAACTTAAAATATCAAACATGAAACTAAAGGATAGTTTTAAACATGGTAAGAACCAAGTTACCAAAAATAGTGTCATATATGATTCCATTTAATAAGTATTCTCAACTAACATCAAAGCATCCATCCTCCCAACCCTACTGACATATTCCACATCACGTCCTCTCCTCCGTTAGGCTAAGTTGGAGTGTCAACTATATTGACCTAACTCCATATATAACCCTTAAGATGAAGTTCCATCTATCTCGACCAAGCTTCCCCATCAAGAATATGGTATTCACCATCATACGTCTAGGGGAGCATGGATTCACATAACCCTCCCACGACTCTAGATTTCATAGGATAAAATGTGAGAAACACCTCTACCCCTCCTAATACAACTGTGGAAAACATGATACTCTATGGGTTATATATCCACCCTTCCTGGTTGAACTAGATTCAACAACCTATATCTATCCATATTGTGTAACTATTATTCTTAGATTCATGTCATCCAACRACCATTYTGGGAAATTTGTGCATCTTTTCAAAATGATACTTACCATGGGTCATAGAAATATTTGAAATCATAAGTAAAACTTAGTTATATTCCAGATGTCTAGGACATCTAGATTACCTCAACACTATAGTAATTTAGTTGTTACATAGGTCATCAACCTATATGTTAGCTCACCAATACTCATATCCATGTGGATACATCACAAATTTCATATGACAATCCATATTTGTATTTGCATTCATAACATAATTTTGAACTAGTATCCATGTACTAAAATTCCACATTTACATTTGCATGTTTAAACAAATCACATAGCTATCATCATCATGAACATATAACAATAAAAAATATCATTATGCAACACATAAATAGGACCATATATACACATATCAAATGTCTATATCAATCTAGTTGATCCCAAATAGTTACTAAGCAATGAGTTACTAAGATGAGTAAAATAAAATTTCTAATTTCCTAAGGCTAAAATATGGGGTGTTACATACACTCACCCTTCAAGAAAATTCATATCGAAGTTATCGTCATCACCAATATAAGAAAAATTCATAACACAACTTATATGTGTATTCCCTAATAGAGAACATTGTGCTATACTGGTCCCACTAGACCTTCACCTGATCAAAAACATGTGAAGGCTACTAATATATTGATTACAAAAAACTTATCTTAAAATTTTACTCTTCCAAAGATAAACATGGGATATCCGTATTTAAATTATATCATGTTATTTTGAATACCATTTAAAACATTAACACATTATTAGTTATTGTAACATACCTCCTCGTTACGACGACAACCTCTTATAACAAGTGATTTTTTTTTTGTGTGTGTGCATGTGTACGAGGGTAACAAGACATTATACTCTGTGTCGTCTCATGATGATGACTCATGACGCATACAGCTTTGGTATCAACATAAAGATCCAAGATGCACATCAACATCTGTCAGCAATGAACAACAATCAACCGAAAAATAATAAGTCGGACTACCCGTCGGTCCTACCCTGCAATGGTTAGGACCTCCAAGACACATAAGCAACGGTCAAGCCCAGGTTCCCATCGATTTTAACCATTTAAGGTCTTAGGGCTGGCGACTGTTCTGAGGAACATGGAGGTGTCTACATCCCGCCTAACACAAGTAGGCCAAGCACATAAAGGTTATGACCCGGTACAACATTAATTAAGCAAGGACTACAATATACATGAGTCTCAAGGACATTCATCGTGCAACTTTAGATCATAATTTGTCATCAAGGTACCCTCTAATTCAGCATTGAAGGACCTTATTGTGCAAGTCCGAACCTTGACTGGATTTAACATTTAACAATATAATCAATCATTAGTTATAATCGTAAAAATGTTGTGTAGCTACAATTTATCATTTAAAGTAGTGACTAACATTTAGTCTACAATCCTAGATCAAAATTAACGCAATATTCTAAGATCGTTTAACGCAATCATTAAAGATCCACAGTAATATTAATGCAATAATTTGTATTTATAAATCAAACATCGATAATTATGAACCAACAATTTACGCAACAACGCCATAATTATAGTCCATAATTAGTGCAATATTCTAAACTCCTTTGTTGCAATAGCTATAAAATCAACACTAGCATTAACCAACGCGATGGAAATAATTAAGAAGATATTAAGAAGTACTTTTATCTCCAACATAAACATCTGTTACATGCCCATCATAACGTGTCTAAAAGCAATTTATCAATAAGGTGCAATTTAAAATTTAGCCTTAAAAAAAACATAAGAGAAATTTTGAATTTACAGTGTCAACAGACCACTATCTAAATCAAATTGCCCTACCATATTATTAGGTGTTTAGGTGTTTAGGTGTTCGAGTTTAACATCAATATCCAGTAATTACATAGGTGTACACAGCAATATCTCCAGGATAGACTAAGCATCTCTTAACAATAATTACATAATTCCTTATCCCACAATAATAATACTAATAATTTATTATTATTAACAAAGGTACCTCGTTGCTCTAATAAAATATCCATTAAAAACTTAACCATTCCTAACAATGAAGAGGTCTAAACAAGTTTTTATAATGATCATATGCTTCATCCAGCTGAACAATAAAGGTCTACGCTATGATAGCTCAAGTACATTATCCGTTCATCGCATAACATAATAGAATGATAAAGGTTAAAATGAAATAAATTACAATTTAAATGAAAGAAGGAAAGGGTCAATATCAATTAATAACTAGAACTAGTTTACCCTCTGGTGCATGAAACCTCACCTTAGCTATTCATTACAACTGTAGATCAAAATCTAAAGGTGATTAGTACAATTTGCCTAAGTTATAAAAGAGGTTGAGGAAATTACCTTCCCCTCTCTAAGAGAAAAATTAAATTAGATTCTTTAAGGAATTAAAACTCTTGTAAGTCATTCAATTAGGTTCCCCTATTTAAAGGATAAATACATTCAATAAAAACTTGCTAGAATTAAGGCTAATTTGATAACAACTTACAAAATTTTAGGCAAGTGGTTAATTAGAGCCTGCCACGTTTCACTGTTTGGGGCATAAATAACTATGAGGGTCATGGAGTTAACCCAATAGCATTATAAATAAAGTGCCTCCAAACTATAAAGGATCGGTGCATGTACACCTGGCAACCATTAAGAATTATGGAAATAGCACAAGAAAACAATCTCTAAAAGGAATCTAGGTTTACTTTTCCTCTGACCTGTCAGAGAACACTTACACATGACTGACATCCCAAGAAAATTTGCTGGGAATATTTCTACCAGACATGCATAAAAATGCTACCAGTCTACAATAGTAATTGCTATAAACTGTTTCCATAAACTGTTACGATGCAGGTTGCTACCATAAGCCAAAAGGCACTACCCGGGAAAGTTATCATAAGTCTGTGCATATCACTGTGTAACCGGGATTATCGCTGTGGGAACAACATTATCGCAGGGTGTAACAACGCGTACTCCTAACTGGTGTATACACGGTGAGAACACTATCAAAATCTAACTCTGAGTTGAATTTTTGGGTTCGATTGTTTTATTAAAAACCCTTCCAATACAGAACGCAACACTTCCAATCCCAAAGGCAGTCAGAGTATTGGTTATCCCTGGAAGGTAAGGATACGTTGTCACAAGAAGGTTAAAACACAGGTGAACAACAAGATCCCTTGGAAACCAGGGTTTAGAAAATGAAAACGCGGAGGAAAAGTCATTAAAACAATCATGACTACCAACGTAGAGGAAAATCAAACACAGTGAACAAATTTTATAAAAATTGATGGCCATCAACACACGGTCACAGAGTTCATGGCAATCATTTACACTAGTCTGAAGGCAAGGATGTGGGTATTCTACGGCCATACAGTCACAAATTTGCAGGGCAAACACGGTGCTTGTTGTATGATACTCATGTGGTATCAGTCACGTGAAGGATCGAGAGCTAAGACACCCACACGACCAACACAATACAGAAGGACCCAAGCGCCAATGAGGTAGAACCTTTGGTCTTGTGCACTACTCGTTGGCATATAGTGGAATCAGTTGGGCTGTGTGAGATCAGTTGGAATACAACGCCCAACCCCTGAAAACAGTGGGAGCACAAACATTTTTCAATCCCAGACACAAGTATAAGAGCAGACAGAAATTCAATAATCCCCCCCCCTTTTTTTTTCAATTTCAGAAGGTCGTTGTATTGCAGACCTGTAATCAATTCTTTTTATTGCCAGAATACAAAATGATAACAATCTCAAACAAGAACCCATTGTGTTTACCCCATGGCCAGAATACAAACGATAAAACAAATCATTCTACTTTTCCATTAATAAGCAGATCCGCATAAATCCTAATACATTCTACCATACAAAAATGAAGAGCATATCGTTGCCTTTTCACCTGCTTCGAATGACCTCATCGGTACCTCCCAGCCAATCGCTAGGGGTACTCTGCTTCCCCTTTATCACCCTGAGCCACAAAGGGGCCACACACTATCCAGATGGTACGTCTAGATCCCATCTCGCCTCGCAAGGTCGAGCTACCACTCCTATCCGAGCTAGGAAAACCCAACTCCCCACAAGTAATCAGTCAAGTCACTAATCTGGCAGTGTAACATTATGCTAACAGCCGATCCCCTTCTTCCTTTTCTTCCCCTTCTTTTATAGAGTTTTAGAACTTCCATCTTTCCCTAAATTTCATTAAATTTAAGTTTTAATAAAAATCTTCTAAAAACTCTTCTTCGTACAAGTGTCATCCATCCCCCACGTTTCTCCATTAACTATTTTCTTTAATTTATTAAATTCTCTTATTTCTCTCACCCACCTAGAGTTACTCCTATTTTTACTCCTAGGTGTCCCTAGATTCCCTTATAGGTTTTAAATACTTTCCATAAAATGAAGTTGCTAATTTAGTTCAATTTAGAAGGTTCCTAATTGCAGATTCTTTACTAAGTTGACCTCGCTTTTTACCATAAGTTCCCTCTTTCCCCTTTTATGTAACCTCCATTCCCGAGTTTCCTAAATTTTTATTATTCCATTCTTTCCCCTTTTTATTAGAGCCAAAAATGGCAGTTACGCAAAATCAACATCTCTTTCTTTTTATTAATAATTTAATATCTTTTACACATTCACAAGTTAAATACATAAATTCTTCTTTACCTTTGATATCCACAGATTTTATTTAAGTTCTTACTCTCTTCATTTTACCCAAAAATTTATGAAGTCCACAAATATTACTTAAGTGGTTTTTAGTTTAAATTTTATTATTTTATTTTTATGAGGTATTTTTCTTAAGGGTAGACAAAATTTTACCCCTAGTGAAGTTTTAGACTTAGGAATTAGATTCTGGACTAGGCAACATTTTAATTAGGGAAGTTGTTTTAAAATTCCTTAATGAGATATTAGCCTTAGGGCCATCTAGGTTCGTTCATATAACACCATCAACACGACGTGCCCTTCAAGATGCACTACGTGCTCCAAGGGTGCCACTCACCTCTAGTGTTTCTTTTGCGTGACGTGCCCTTCAGGACACACCACGTTCTCCAAGGGTGTTACTCGCCTCTTTTGTTTCTTTTTCACGACGTGCCCTTCAAGATGCACCACGTGCTCCAAGGCTACCACTCGCCTCTTGACTGATTGGTAGACATCAATAACCCTTGGAGTCAACACTCCGCCAGGTGAACTTGTGGGAGACTAAGGGCTTCTAAGGAATAAGGCGACTGCCTTATTGCGCACCCCTTAGAATCATCGTGAGTGACTGTCACAGTCTACCCTCACGCCATCATGGATCCTCTCGAACTGGGTAATCGTTAACCTACAGTTCGAGCCACGATGGGAGTGCTAGTAGGTTGTGGCAGGGATGTTGTCCACACCTCTCCCTTAACCTCTCTGATAGTCATGTGTGGCCCCTTTACTCCATATGTGAGTCTGTTCGGCAATATATCGTCAGCCTACATCATCAACAATCGTTTGAGAACATGGCCACATCATATCATCTAATCAAATGTACTAAAATCACAGTAGAACAATCAAACCCCAATAGCACACTCCCTAACTCGATCTGGAGTCCAAGGGGTTCTGTCGATGCCTTTGTATCCTCAAGGTCCAAAACCCTACACACTCAGTAAAACAGAGTCAATAGCACCTGTCTATGTCAATGCAGTAAACATCATGTCATCTATCATAACGCATCATAATCAAGGACACATGTTTTAATATCATAATAGTCTAGATCACTTGCGAGCAAGTGTCCTCAAAGAATAAGTTTTCTCAGTGCGCTAGAGAGGGATGTTACATACACCCCCTCTTGGTCTAAACTTCATCTCAAAGTTTCATAGTATAAATGCCGAAATAAATGTATCACAGTATCATAAGTCTATCTATCAAACAAAAATTAAAATTGCTGGCACATATCATATGCGTCCTCCTAGTTCGCCGAGTGCGGACTATAATTCTCCCACTGGACCTTGACCTGATCTACCGTTCAACGTCGTAACTGTCGAACAGAATGATCTAAGATGTGGACCGGCTCAGCCAAGAGTGCTCCTCATCCAATATCTACAAGGAACTCATGTCAATC
>JASDQU010014215.1:190479-203561 GCA_032191745.1 Picea mariana | reverse complement strand
TGTTTGATTTTATTTGAAATTGGGTGATGAATGGTTGGATCTGTATATTTGAGTGATTAAGTTAGTATAATTCGAATGTGAACGCTGAAACGAGTTTTAGGCATTATATAACTGTAAAACCCTGCGCATTAAATAATTTAAGTGGTAAAAGCTCCAAACAGGAAAATCATGCCCAGTAAATACTAGTGGTTGTAAAAATAGTGGCTGGTGAACTTGGGCTCTCTAGAAAATGAAACATTAATCACTCAGAGGTGGCAATCAACTAGCTATCATAGTAAATTTCAAATATGATTAAGTAAAAGTAAAAAAATAAACATGTAAACGGATGTGTTTATAATAGTGAGAAAGTTAGTGGTTGAAATCGCAACCATTGATTTATTGGAACGACTAAAAATATTCTAGCAATATTTAATCTTGTCCATATAAAACTAATTAAACACTAAAAACATATTAAATGTGTAATAACAATAATTCCATTATAAAAAATTAAATTTTAAAATTTTACATAATTTAAATATAAAATTTTAAATGATAATAAAATCAATAATAGAAAAAAGTTAAAATATTACAAATATTTTATCTATTTTATTATTCAAAATTATTTTTTAAATATTATATTTATAAAAAATAAAATTTATTATATTAAAAATAAATTAAATGTTATTAACTTTTATAATAAAATTATTACTAGATTAACACAACAACTTCTAACTTATTTGTAAAATTACAAAACAACTTCTAACTAATTTGTAAAATTTTCATTATGGACACCATTTCCTTTTAGCATAACCTACCCTTTCTAATATAGAAAGTAAATTTACTTACTTTCATAACATACTTACTTTGGAGGACATCCTCCTTTACCAAAACCATAATGCCATTGAAATTTTATTTCCACTTTGTTTATATATAAAAATGATATTTAAATAATATTGAGTTTTATTCACTTATTTGTCTCATAAACCTTCTTGGTTAGAAGGTAAACAACATCATCACAATAATAAGAATAAAAATAATTATTTTTATTGGTAAATTATGCCTCACCATAACTTAGAATTATCCCATAAAACAATTAATCCATAATGTGGTTATTAAAGGTTCATTATATAGTTAATTATTATTGAATATAGCTTGCTTTAGTCAATCGTGGTTTATTTGGTTGATTACAGCTTACTATAACTAAATACAATTGATTATGAGTGGCAATGGCTTACCGTGTGTATTTTTCCTATGTTGACTATAGGAAACGTTGACATTTCAAAATGAAGATTGTAGTTTTATGAGCACTTCTAATAAATCTAAAAACCCTTTCTTAACTATGTTTATCATTATTGAATTTGTTAACCATAGTTCACAATAGTTTATGGTAGAATATGGTCTACTATGATGATCATGTTGATCTTGGTTGACTATATCAAATATAATTTACTAAGGTAGGGTTTAATATGATTGTTTATAATTAAGTATGTAGATCATAATTAACTATAATTAACTATGTAGACCATAATTAACTATAATCACCATCTTAGAAAATGTTTATTATGCTAACTATGTTAATTAAATGATTGGTGGTTTCTTTAACCATAGTTCAATACATTGTCCATTACATACCATTGTGACCATGTTGAATATGGTAGATTGTGTTCACCATGCTGAGAATGGATGAATATGTTTATCATTGTGTCTAAAGGTGCTTTCTCGAGCTCAATACAATATGAGAGAGATATGTAATTAATTCCTTGATCAACATTGAGTTGACACATGAGAATTAAAAAAATATTAATAACAAAAAACAATTTCAATGTTGGCCACTTTAAGTTAAATAATTCTATATCAACTTTATATATAGAAATTATATATCAAGTCTATGAAGAGAGAGTAGTTGAAAGTAAAAAAAAGATATTATTTAGTATATATTTTCTACTTTCTAGAGAGAAAGATGTGTAATTCAATCAATGCTTTATATGGAGTTGGGATGTGGCATTTTAAAAATATTAAAAAAAAAAAACTATTCCATATTGTGTCTGTCTATATAGAAAGTGGAGTATGAAGATTTTTAATTCCTTAGGTGTTCAAGATGAGGTTGAAATTTTACATCAACTTTATTGGGAAACATTCTACAACGGACTATGAGGGAGATATGTAATTTCTTTTGTGTTTAACATAGAGTTGACATGTGGCATTTAAAAAATTGCTAACAACAGAAACACATTTCATTCTCGGTCATAAATAAAATATTTCAATATCCATCTTAAGTAAAATAATTCTATATCAACTCTATATAGAGAGAGAAATAGATACAAAGTAAAAAAAAGTATGATTTGGTTAATAGGTGTTTTCTACTTCCTAGAGTGAGGGAGATGCATAGTTCCTTCAATGCTTAAAGTCCAATAATCATTCTGAACTTCTCAAAATTTTCTCTTCCAAGCATATTGGTGAATATGTTAGCAATTTTTTCTTTTGTGGATTATTGTCTCAAGTGAATACTCTTGGCCTCTACATGATATCGAATCAAGTGATACTTTTTGTTTATGTTCTTTATTAAATCATGGAATCTATGATTATTGTCCAACTTGATTGCAGAAGTATTGTCAACTAGAAGAGGAGTAGAGTTCACTTGTTTTTCCTGCTAATCTTCAAGTATTTTCCTGAGACGTGCAATCTCCTTTGCAACTTATGTGGCTTCCACATATTCTTCCTCTATTGTGGAATCTGTTGGAACTGATTGTTTACGTGATTTTCAAGAGACACTTGTTGATCCAAGAATCATGAGAAAGAATGAAGTTTATCCTTAACACAATATGAATCAGAGTATCTGATCAAGTTGAAGCCATCCACCTTAGAGTACCTGGGTTCAAAATCTTCAGTTCCTTTGAAGTATTTTAGAACTCTTTTTGCAACAAACCAATGTACTTCACAAAGATTTTTCATTGTAATGCCGCTCCTTTCCTAAATTTTCTTGAGAAGTATTAGGAGGTCAAACTGAGGATTGATTAAAGAGTTTAATGACCATGTTTCTAATTTCGTTGTATTTATGTATCATGAGAAATGTACTTAATTGACAGGATGAAACTAATAGTCTTAATTGTTGAATAGATTAGCATACACATTATGATTGATATTTTCTTGAACATGAATTGAATACCTATGTTGTGAAAAATTGTAAACCGTGTCAAGCGGATAGGACCTACATGACTTATGGTCAGGGTTGATTAAAGGAAGGGGAAGGCTATGGAAGCCAAATTAAAATATTCACAAAAGCTTAATGGAACCATTTGACTCTCATTGATATTATACTCCTTACATTCTATAAAAATATGTTGTGGCATGACTTAAGTGGTGTAGGACATTGGTTTCCTAAGGAGGACATGGGTGGATATGGATATTGGGAAAACTCCAGATTGGGAGTCAAAAAGTGAATATTCGTGAAGGGTAACTCGTAATATTGTACAATTAATTATTTTGTTGCCTATATTATATCTAACTACATGATACATGCGTAGTTTTTGCATGTGCGAGATTCGGGAAAACCTTGCCAACTTTGAAACATATGGGTGTGGGTCATAACCAATAAATGCTTAATGGAGATGTGGAGTCTCAAATGAGGCGTGGAGTATCAACTGAGGCATGGAGTCTCAATAGAGGCACAAAGTCTCTATTTGTGAAATATATGGTTCAATACAAATAAGGAAATGGAGCCTCAGCTGAGGCATGGAGTCTCAATAGAAGTGCAAAGTCTTTATTTGCAAAATATATGGTTCAATATGATTAGGGATGTGGAGTCCTAACTGAGGCATGGAGTCTCAATAGAGGTACAAAGTCTCTATTTGTGAAATATATGGTTCAATATGATTCGGGGCACATATTAAGGTGGTTCGACCTTACTCCCCAAGGACTAATTCTTCTAAATACTAGCTAAGATAAGGTAAAATTTAAAGGCCTCATAGGTGAATTAATTCATAAAATAATTACCCACATTTAAGGGGTTACTGAACATATTAATATTTTATTAAAAAAATTGAATAAATAATTAAAAAAAATGAAATAATTAAGGAAAAAATAAGCATTGAGTCCTCAAAAGACAGTGATGAGTAACTATGATGTTATAAAATTAAATAAACATGAAAATGACTATTTTTTCATAGAAGGGGGGTGAGGTGGATAGCCTTAATGGGCCTTTAAATAAAGGAAGAATCTATAGTTTTGGGGGTACCTGGAGAGTACATAAATGCTACAAGAATTCTTCTAAAATGAAAATATTAACTGAGTAATACATGGATTTGAAAGATGTTAGCTTTATTAATTTGGATTATTTACGAGCGGATGATAAAAGTGTGGAGTACATTATGCAATATAACACTTGTTATGATACCATACAACTCGAACGCCTTAGGGAAATAAGTTTTCCCTAAATATGGTTGGGAGGAAACCGATTGGCACCGTAAGAGTCGGCAAGGAAAAGGGAATTGGAGCTGGCAGATGGAAGTTGCAAAGACATCGAGGCAACTAATTGCCAATCAGGTATAAATCCATTTCTATTCAGATTGTAAATTATTTCTCAATTAATTTGTACATTTTTTTGTATAACCCTCTTTGCTAAAGATGGAAGTCATGCAGGTTGTGCGAGTGCTCACGAATGCGATATTGTTTCCACAAATTATAATAAAAATTATTTATAATGTGATGGTTGAAATATATGGGGATTCTTGGATTTTTTTGTTTTGAGCGTAGAACCATTGTTAAATGTTGCAAGTAAATTTTAAATGGTAATTTGCATGTGGGTGTATGTCTTGGATGTTAGATTTGAATACTTAATATTTCTTTTCAAATTAAATTAATACTTAATTTTTCTTGGATAATTTTTTTGATATACGTTTAATTAGAAGGAGTTGTTACTGATGGTAATTGTATCAAATTTGGTAATTTGTCGATGCATCGACTAGCAAAGAAATCAACTACGAGTTGGATGCGTAGATTGTTGATGGCCAACTTGGGCCGTATGTTACAATTTTCCGAATGTCTGGTTTTTCATGAAATTGGAGAAGCAAGTGAGCCTTCAAGAAAGACGTCTTCGTTCATAAATTCTCGACATTAATTGAACTCTATGACAGGTGTTTAATGCTCTTCAAGTAAGTTGTATGCTAGATTTTCTGATGAGTGGTACAATAAACATGTTATCAACAATCAACCTTGCTATTTAACCTTCATTATGGCAATCCCTTGTATTATAGGTTATGTTTCTCCATAGTTAGAGGAAGTTAGAGGAAATGAACAGAAAGATCTACAAGTTTCAAGCTTTGTATAGTATGATTTTTAGGATAGGTTTGAAATGAAGAGAAAGCTCTAAAACCTTCAAGCTTTGTATAGTATGATTTTTATGATTTTTAATAAATATTTGTATAGTATGAATTTTAAGATTATAATTAAATGTGAGAATATTTTTGTCAGTTCTTTCCTTCTATATGATTTTATAGAAAACCTTATTTATAAACAATTTTGTCTATAATACTAGTTGGTGGATCAATTAGCCAATAAATCAGCTACAAGTTTGATGCATGGATGGTCAGGTCGACTTAAATTAACTTGACAACTAGAAAGTGCATATTTATCGGGATCCATTATATCCATTGATGGTAATATGTATTGAAGATATTCTAGGTTTCAAGGAAGTAGGTTAGATATTGACACTATAAATAAAGGACCTTGTTGCTCATTTTGATATGCAATTCAATATGTTCAATATCCAATATGATGTTCTCATCACAATGTGATGTACTTAAGTGTTGTAACAATGTCTTTAGACACAGCTGATCTTCTGCGAAGTTGTTTTTCTTTGATTATTCTGTAGATTCTATTATTTTTTTAATAAAGGGTAATACCCAATCCCTGACAATGTGTTTATGCTAGTTGATAAGTTTGGTGAGATGTGTATTATAATTCCTTGGGAAAACACCACCAAGTGACAATATATAGCAAACATGTTCTTTGAAAAAGTTTTGGTTCACTTTGGGATACTAAGGAGCACCATCTTAGATAGAGATATTAGATTTCACAGTGTCTTTTGAACTATACTAAGTTAGGAAAAGATGGACACCAAGTTGAAGATATTATAACCTTCCATAGAGATAAATATGGGTATGTAGAAGTAGTGAATAAAGAATTCGTTCAACATTTGATTAATTGTAATCAAATCATCCAAGGACCTAGTATGGAAATTTAACTTTTATTTAACACACTTATAATAGAGAAGTACATAATTGTACTGATAAGCCCCCTTTGGAAACTTTCTTTGGATATTTTCCACGTTCACCCTTATTTGTTGTATATTTAGAGAAAGGAGAAGTGATGGAGGACACCATAGGAGAAGCATTAAAACAAAAAAATATTCATTAATAATATTAGGGAGATACATTTTCAATCACTGGATGCAATTAATAAGTCATAGGAAAAGTACCATGCATGGCATGATTAACACATAATTGAGAAGAAATTCAAAGTGGAAGATGGAGTTTGGTCACATGTAAATAGAGAAAGGATACATGGTCACGTTAATAAGATTAAATATCTATGGTAAGATCCTTTCAAATTGTTAGATAAGGTAGGTGATAATCTCTATAGTATTATTCTACTTGTATATATGTATATTTACTTAGTATTGAATGTGGATAAGATGAATCTCTATGATCCTTCCATGTCAAACCAAGAAACTAAAGAGTAATTATTAACAATCATAGAGGACTTAGAACTATAATATTAGGAAGAGTTAGTAGAAGATACAAATTTTCAAAAGGATTCCAAAAGAAACTATATGGGGTAACATGAGCTATAGTAGTATCTATTGAATGAATTACTTCCAAGAAACGCCAAATAGTATTCTAGGGAAAAGGTTGTGGAAAGATTTCCTCACTTTCTTCAATAAAATATTTTGGGGACCAACCAAAATGGGGAGATATGATTCAGAATGGATCACTATAAAAATTTTCATGTATTTTGGTACTTTTTGGGTCAAAACATTAGAGTTATTTGCTTGTAGGGCCCATGTTAGGGGAATTCCCCACTTTGGTGATTAAGGGTCCAAAATTTTCTAAATCATGTTTGAAGCCTTAAATGGTTGTTTTTCTTTAAATTTGTAGACAAATTTATTAGCATCTTGATGTTGTTATATACATATGGATATCTCCAATAGCCTGAATATTACTTCAATCAAAGTTATTATGAGGAATTTGTTCATCCTACATGTTAACCTATACTATTAACCTCTATGATACCTTGTGTATGTTATATTGCATTCCATTACTCACACATGTCGAGATAGTCATGTGTAGAATTTCAAGAATATTTTAGTGGCTCTAAAACAATAACCCTAATTGGGAGTTGAGACATGGAAAAATCAAAACCTTGACCCTTGACAACTATGAGGACATGCTAAATACTAGACCGTTGTGAAAGGAAGGGGAACTATTCTTATTTTATTGCTTATTTCTCCATATTGGAGCATAGCATATGAGGGTGGGATTTTGTATTAGAACATAGAAAGTGGAATATCTTATAATAGTAATATTATCTACAATGTCCATGGAAAATCCATAGTGAGTGCAGTTTATTTTTTCTTTCATTTCATAACCAAGAAAATAAACATATGAATATACCTCACTTTCAAGATGGGTTTTTCTCATATTGTGGTTTCCTAGGGTACATGTTGTGTTAATTGTTTGGATGGTGCACTATTTTATTATCTTATTTCATTTCAATATTAGTTATTTCAATATTTCATGCATTAAGATACTAACATCAAATTTTAATCTTAAGGAAAACACTACATAATAATTGATTGCATAAAATTATAAAATGTGTTTTGATGAATTGTTCAATTGAATATCCACAACAATTTATAGAGCAACCATATCTTGGGTGCAAAACATCCTAATTTTATCCATAAAGGACAAATGTCCCTTCTTAATGGTCTACGCAATGGTTTTATGCCTCATTCATGTCCCACAATCCTAGTAATATTAATTTGGAGATTAAGGATATTATCTCACAACCATGGTTAACATCATGAGACACACAAAGATCCTCATAATGCTTCCTACATCGTACATAAAGGAAAATGATCCCCTTTAGATATAATTGTTTATCGTTTTTGGACTTGATAATGTCCATTGGTCCCTAGAAGCTTTATTCAAGCCCTATGATCATTATTTCCCACATTCAACCATGGTGAAGGCCTTCCGAACTATCCCTTGTGAGGAGTACCTCATAATATCACCCATATTCCACTTGGAGGCCAAAGATCACATCTATAGGGAATGTACTGTGATTTGAGGTCATATTCATGCTCATGATCCTTATAAATCAATTTATGTCCTAAGGTATTTGTTTTTCTCCCTTATCTATGGTCACAACCCCAAGACCTTTATGTGGAGTATAAAACATTGTAATGGAGCCCATATCCCATTTGAAGGTCAAATATCACCTCTAGAGGACATTTGTGGTGTTTTTAGGCCTTGTTCATTTTCGATGAGCCTTATAAGCTTCAATTATATCCTTATGCATATTTTCCCTCAATGTATAATGGTCAAGTCCCTAAGAACCATCTTTGATGTGTAAAAGCTCTTAAGAACATCAATGTTATCATTAGAAGAGGAGTATTATTTTTAGAGGGCATATGTGGTGGTTTGAGGTATAGATCATGGAGAATAAGAAAATAAGCCTAATTTTGGGTCCTAAGGTATTCTATTTCCTCCCCATACCATGATCAAATCCTCAACAATTATCCTTGGGGTAAAAAAAAAAACCTAATGGAACTCATATACCACTTTGAGACCAAATATACCATTTAGAGGGCCTATCTGGTGGTTGAAGGCCATATTCCTAGCCCTTGAGCATTAGAATCTTCACTTAGGACCTAAGACCCTTATTTTCTTCACATCACCATGGTTAAGTACTTGGTACCCAATATATGGTGCACGAAACCTAAAAATTGAACTCGTATCCCACTGAGAAGCCATATATTCCCTTTATAGGGCCATTTTAGTTGTTAAGGCATCATAGAGGAGTTAAAAGGTCATAGAGAAGGATATTTAAGGGTGCATACATTATTAAATTTGTTTTTCCTTTTAATTTAAAATCATTACATAAAAAATTTCCACCTTCACAGTTATATCCTATATGTCAAAAGATGGTTTTTAATATTCTTTTAAAAAATAAAAAACATCTATTCAAACACATGAAAAGTGTATAAAAAAGTTATATACCTTTTCAATATATTTTGAATGATACAATGTGTGCCAAAAATAGATGTGAAGGTAAAAGGTCATGCAAAAATTGCAAAGATTATTTTCTCTATCAAAAGTTTTTTTTTTTTTTTTTAAGAATAAGAAACCATATATCTAGAGACATAAAATATTCATTAAATTATTTTTTTTTAGAGATCTTCAATATCTTTCCAATGGTATAATGAATCTTAAAAATAGATGAAGGTGTAAAAATTCTATTGTAAGACCCCATATTTTGGCCTTAGGCAGTTAGAACTTCGATTTAATTCATGTTTGTAATTCATATCTTAGTAACTATTTGGGCTTAGTTAGAATGATATAGAAATTTGATGTGTGTATATCTGGACGTATGTATGTGTTGCATGATCATAGTTTTTTAATGTTATATGTTCATGGTGGTGATATTTATATGATTTGTTTAAACATACAAATTTAAATGTGGAATTTCAATACATGGATACTAGTTCAAAATTACATTATGAATGTCAAAACAAATATGGATTCTCATCTAAAATTTGTGACGTATCCACCTGGATATGAGTACTGGTGAGATAACCTACAGGTTGATGAGCTATGTAATTTCCAAATGATTCTAGTGTTGAGGTAGCCTAGATGTCGTAGACATCAGAAAAATATTGTGTACTATACATCTTACTTATGATTTCAAATATTCCTATGACCTATGGTAAGTGTGGTTTTGACAAGATGCATAATAGACCCAGAGTGATTGTTTGATGATGTGACTCTAGGGAAAATAGTTTCAAAGTATGAATAGATATAAGGGGTTCACCATACTTCAGGAAGGAAGGGAGGAGGTGTTTCCCACCATTTATCCTATTGAACATAGTTGTATCAAGAGGTGAGGAGGTATTTCCCACTATTTATCCTCTAAAACGTAGAGTCTTGGGAGGGTTGTGAAAATCCATGACCCCCTCGAGGTGTGATGGGGACTACTAGTTACCTGTTGGGGAAGCTTGGTCAAGATAGATGATACTTCAACTTACGGGTTCTATTTGGAGTTAGGTCAATATATTTGATGCTCTATCTTCGACGAACAAATGAAATGATATGATGTGGAATATGGAAGTAGGGTATGTAGGATGGATTATTCGATGTTAGATGAGAATAGATATTATGAAATTATATGTTCTATTTTTGTTTACTCATTTGGTTCATACCATGTTTAAAGATACCTTTTGATTCCCATTTGATATATTAAGTGTGAGAAATAATTATTGATGAATTATTGTAATTTTGTTCTTTAATATTTTTGAATGATGCATTTACTTGATCTATTGTCTTTCGTGTATTTGTGTGATCAAATAGGAACTATGCACTAGACACAATGATTGTTTATCATTAATACATGCACAAGATATGTGTTTTCTGGGTACACATACATACCTTGAAAATGTACACTAGTACAACTAATTGATGTACACTAGTAAATGGTAATAAAAATAAAATGCTATAATTTTAACAAAAAAATCACATATGGATCTTGGGAAGAATAAAATTGTAAGAAAAGTTTGTTGTAATCAATATATTTGTAGCCTCAACATGTTTTTAATCAAGTTAAGGTCTAGTGGGACCAGTATAGCACAAGGTTTCTTATTAGGGAAGACAAATAGAAGTTATGTCATGAATGTTTCTTCTATTGTAGATGACAATAACTCCAGGATGGAGTTTCTTAAAGGGTGGGGATATGTAACACCCCATATTTTGGACTTAGATAGTTAGAACCTCAATTTTACTCATCTTAGTAATTCATTGCTTAATAACTATTTTGGATCAACTAGACTAATATAGACATTTGATATGTGTATTTATGGACTTATTTATGTGTTGCATAATGTTATTTTTTTACTGTTATATGTTGATGATGATGATATTTATGTAACTTGTTTAAACCTGCAAATTTAAATGTGGAATTTCAGTCAATGTATACTAGTTCAAAATTAAGTTATGAATGTCAATACAAATATGGATTCTCATATGACATTTGTGATGTATCCACATGGATATGAGCATTGGTGAGCTAGACTATAGGTTGATGAACTATGTAAAAACTAAATGACAATAATGTCGAGGTAACCTTTATTTTGTAGACATATGGAAGATAATGTGTACTATACATTTTACTTATGATTTAAAATATTTCTATGACATGTGGTAAGTGTCATTTTGACAAGATGCACAACTTTCCCATAATAGTTTTTTGATTATGTGAATCTAATAATATTAGCTGCATAATATGGATCAATATAGGGTGTTGAATCTAGTTCAATCAGGAAGGGTGCATATATTTCCCACATAGAATCATATTTTCCATAGTTGTATCAAGAAGGGTGGAGGAATTTCTCACTTTCTATCCTTTGAAATATGGAGTCGTGGGAGGGTTGTGTGAAGCCATTCTTCTGTTGATGTATGATGGTGAATACTAGTTTCCTGATGGGGAAGTTTGGTCTAGATAGATGAAACTTCATCTTACAGGTTCTATATGAAGATCAGTCAATATAGTTGACACTCCAACTTAGTCGAACAAAGGAGAGGATAGGATGTGGAAGATGAAGTGAGGGTTGGGAGGATGGATGGTTCGATGTTAGTTGAGAATAATTATTATGGAATCATATGTGCCAAAATTGTTACTCACTTGGTTCCTACCATGTTTAAAACTCTCCTTTTGTTTCATGTTTGATATTTAAAGTTTGATAAACACTTATTCATAAATTATTGTAGTTTTGTTCATTAAGATTATAGAATGATGCATTTACTTTATCTGAAGTCTTCCATCTCTTGGTGTGATCATACAAGAACTATGCATTACATACAGTGACTGTTTATCATTAGTCCATGCACATTCTATGTGTCCACTACCTACACATACATACCATGCACATGTACACTAATACAATTAATTGATGGATTGATTATTAAACTAGGCTATTAACTATTTAATTGAATGGTTTAATGACTATGTAAACGATATTGCACACATAATTATCTAGTAGCATTATATAACTTCTTTGAATTTGATTGATGGTTGGTATGATGGATTAAATGAGTATGGTGGGTTTTCATAAATTCCGGGGAACATTTTCAAGTTGCATTTATAAGGTAGCATGACAAGAAAGAGTTTTCATTCTATTTATTGTTATTTTATGAAAGTTATTTATATTTTAGTTATATTTTATTTTTTCCTAAAAATATAGGATGTGGGAGATTGATGGCTAATAACGAAGGTGGTTAAGGAGACTTGGAGAAGGGGGTATGGAACTTGATAAATAGGAAGAGAAAGTGTTGTTGAAGGGGAGGAAGAGGTTGATAGGTTTGAGAATGTTCAGTGATTGGATTATTCTAGGAAGAAATATTCGTGTGACAATATTATTGATGCTTTTGGAGTGACATGCACAGAGAGCCAAGTGACCGAACTGTTTCTTGGAGCTAGGAAGCCAACTAGGCTCCTAGTTGGCTATGGGGATAATTATATTAATTCACTCCAGGAAAGTGGGAAAAAAAATTCTAGCAAGCAGACTACAGTACAACTGATCAACTTCAACAAATGAAGGAGGAATTATTTTTCTTAGTACATGTAATTTTTTATGTTTTGTTATTATATTTATAGAGCATTTTTTTTTTACATCAAATATCTTAATGCATGTGCTTAAATTATCAAATATTATTTCATAAAATCTAATCAAGAGGTAGTACACATACGGAGAAATTACTGAAACACTCCTGATACATCTTATGGTTGTAATTTCTTATATTATATATATATATATATATATATATATATATATA
>JASDQU010014215.1:149457-162662 GCA_032191745.1 Picea mariana | reverse complement strand
GTGGGAAATGCCTCCACCCCTCCTAACAGAACCAGGGTGAACACCCTATAATGGAGGATACTCGGTGGGAAATGCCTCCACCCCTCCTAACAGATCCAGGGTAGACACCCTACAATGGAACATACACTGGCACTGTGTTGCTGGAGGTTTTGCCATCGTTTATTTGGTTTTGGGCAGTGTTAGCATCAAAATCATATCATAATCATGCACTAGTCCACATATCACAGCAATGCATCCAAATCAATATAATTTCACACACATTATTCATACCATAATGTTTTCTAGTTAGTGGTCCTGATATCCACTTTGATCATCATTATCACTTGGCTATTTCATAGCCCATAACCCAAGTAGGTTCAATCCATAAATAGGTTCATACTATACAAATATAATCTTAAAATTCATACTATACAAATATTTATGGAGTGATGAGTAGGTTTAATAAATATTTGTATAGTATGAATTTTAAGATTATAATTAAATGCGAGAATATTTTTGATAGTTCTTTCCTTCTATATGATTTTATAGAAAACCTTATTTATAAACAATTTTGTCTATAATACTAGTTGGTGGATCGATTAGCCAAGAAATCAGCTACGAGTTTGATGCATGGATGGTCAGGTCGACTTAAATTAACTTGACAACTAGAAAGTGCATATTTATCAGGATCCATTATATCCATTGATGGTAATATGTATTCAAGATATTCCAGGTTTCAAGGAAGTAGGTTAGATATTGACACTATAAATAAAGGACCTTGTTGCTCATTCTGATATGCAATTCAATATGTTCAATATCCAATATGATGTTCTCATCACAATGTGATGTGCTTAAGTGTTGTAACAATGTCTTTAGACACCGCTGATCTTCTGCGAAGTTGTTTTTCTTTGATTATTCTGCAGATTCTATTATTTTTTTAATAAAGGGTAATACCCAATCCCTGACAATGTGTTTATTCTAGTTGATAAGTTTGGTGAGATGTGTATTATAATTCCTTGGGAAAACACCACCAAGTGACAATATATAGCAAACACGTTCTTTGAAAAAGTCTTGGTTCACTTTGGGATACTAAGAAGCACCATCTTAGATATAGATATTAGATTTCATAGTGTCTTTTGAACTATACTAAGTTAGGAAAAGATGGACACCAAGTTGAAGATATTATAACCTTCCATAGAGATAAATATGGGTACGTAGAAGTAGTGAATAAGGAATTTGTTCAACATTTGATTAATTGTAATCAAATCATCCAAGGACCTAGGATGGAAATTTAACTTATATTAATGCACTTATAATAAAGAAGTACATAATTGTACTGATAAGCCCCCTTTGGAAACTTTCTTTGGATATTTTTCACGTTCACCCTTATTTGTTGTATATTTAGAAAAAGGAGATGTGATGGAGGACACCATAGGAGAAGCATTAAAACAAAAAATATTCATTAATAATATTAGGGAGATACATTTTCAATCACTGAATGCAATTAATAAGTCATAGGAAAAGTACCATGCATGGCATGATTAACACATAATTGAGAATAAATTCAAAGTGGAAGATGGAGTTTGGTCACATGTAAATAGAGAAAGGATACATGGTCACGTTAATAAGATTAAATATCTATGGCAAGATCCTTTCAAATTGTTAGATAAGATAGGTGATAATCTCTATAGTATTATTCTACTCGTATATATGTATATTTACTTAGTATTGAATGTGCATAAGATGAATCTCTATGATCCTTCCATGTCAAACCAAGAAACTAAAGAGTAATTATTAACAATCATAGAGGACTTAGAACTATAATATTAGGAAGAGTTAGTAGAAGATACAAGTTTTCAAAAGGATTCCAAAAGAAACTATATGGGGTAGCATGAGCTATAGTAGTATGTACTGAACGAATTACTTCCAAGAAATGCCAAATAGTATTCTAGGGAAAAGGTTGTGGAAACATTTCCTCACTTTCTTCAATAAAATATTTTGGGGACCAACCAAAATGGGGAGATATGATCCAGAATGGATCACTATAAAAATTTTCATGTATTTTGGTACTTTTTGGGCCAAAACATTAGAGTTATTCGCTTGTAGGGCCCATGTTAGGGGAATTCCCCACTTTGGTGATTAAGGGTCCAAAATTTTCTAAATCATGTTTGAAGCCTTAAATGGTTGTTTTTTTTTAAATTTGTGGACAAATTTATTAGCATCTTGATGTTGTTATATACATATGGATATCTCCAATAGCATGAATATCACTTCAATCAAAGTTATTATGAGGAATTTGTTCATCCTACATGTTAACCTATACTATTAACCTCTATGATACCTTGTGTATGTTATATTGTGTTCCATTACTCACACATGTCGAGATAGTCATGTGTAGAATTTTAATAATACTTTAGAGGCTCTAAAACCATAACCCTAATTGGGAGTTGAGACATGGAAAAATCAAAACCTTGACCCTTGAAAACTATGAGGACATGCTAAATACTAGACCGTTGTGAAAGGAAGGGGAACTATTCTTATTTTATTGCTTATTTCTCCATATTGGAGCATAGCATATGAGGGTGGGATTTTGTATTAGAACATAGAAAGTGGAATATCCTATAATAGTAATATTATCTACAATGTCCATGGAAAATCCATAGTGAGTGCAGTTTATTTTTTCTTTCATTTCATAACCAAGAAAATAAACAWATGAATATACCTCACTTTCAAGATGGGTTTTTCTCATATTGTGGTTTCCTAGGGTACATGTTGTGTTAATTGTTTGGATGGTGTGCTATTTTCTTATCTTATTTCATTTCAATATTAGTTATTTCAATATTTCATGCATTAAGATACTAACATCAAATTTTAATCTTAAGGAAAACACTACATAATAATTTATTGCATAAAATTATAAAATGTGTTTTGATGAATTGTTCAATTGAATATCCACAACAATTTACAGAGCACCCATATCTTGGGTGAAAAACCTCCTAATTTTATCCATAAAGGACAAATGTCCCTTCTTAAGGGTCTACGCAATGGTTTTATGCCTCATTCATGTCCCACAATCCTAGTAATATTAATTTGGAGATTAAGGATATTATCTCACAACCATGGTTAACATCATGAGACACACAAAGATCCTCATAATGGTGCCTACATCGTATATAAAAGAAAATGATCTTCCCTTTATATATAATTGTTTATCGTTTTTGGACTTGATAATGTCCATTGGTCCCTAGAAGCTTTATTCAAGCCCTATGATCATTATTTCCTACATTCAACTATGGTGAAGGCCTTGCGAACTATCCCTTGTGAGGAGTACCTCATAATATCACCCATATTCCACTTGGAGGCGAAAGATCAAATCTATAGGGAATGTACTATGATTTGAGGTCATATTCATGCTCATGATCCCTATAAATCCATTTATGTCATAACGTATTTGTTTTTTTCCTTTAGCTATGGTCACAACCCCAAGACCTTTATGTGGAGTATAAAACATTGTAATTGAGCCCATATCCCATTTGAAGGTCAAATATCACCTCTAGAGGACATTTGTGGTGTTTTTAGGCCTTGTTCATTTTTGATGAGCCTTAGAAGCTTCAATTATATCCTTATGCATATTTTCCCTCAATGTATAATGGTCAAGTCCCTAAGAACCATCTTTGATGTGTAAAAGCTCTTAAAAACATCAATGTTATCATTGGAAGAGGAATATTATTTTTAGAAGGCATATGTGGTGGTTTGAGGTATAGATCATGGAGCATAATAAAATAAGCCTAATTTTGGGTCCTAAGGTATTCTATTTCTTCCCCATTCCATGATCAAATCCTCAACAATTATCCTTTGGGTAAAAAAAAAAACCTAATGGAACTCATATACCACTTTGAAATGAAATATACCATTTAGAGGGCCTATCTAGTGGTTGAAAGCCATATTCCTAGCCCTTGAGCATTAGAATCTTCACTTAGGACCTAAGACCCTTATTTTCTTCACATCACCATGGTTAAGTACTTGATACCCAATATATGGTACATGAAACCTAAAAATTGAACTCGTATCCCACTGAGAAGCCATATATTCCCTTTATAGGGCCATTTTAGTTGTTAAGGCATCATAGAGGAGTTAAAAGGTCATACAGAAGGATATTTAAGGGTGTATACATTATTAAATTTGTTTTTCTTTTAAATTTAAAATCATTACATAAAAAGTTGCCACCTTCACAGTTATATCCTATATGTCAAAATATGACTTTTAATATTCTTTAAAAAATTAAAAAACATCTATACAAACACATGAAAAGTGTATAAAAAAGTTATATACCTCTTCAATATATTTTCAATGATACAATGTGTGCCAAAAATAGATGTGAAGGTAAAAGGTCATGCAAAAATTGAAAAGATTATTTTCCCTATCAAAAGATATTATTATTATATTTTTTATTTTTTATTTTTTTTTTTTTAAGTATAAGAAACCATATATGTAGAGACATAAAATATTCATTAAATTATTTTGTTTTAGAGATCTTTAATATCTTTCCATGGTATAATGAATTTTAAAAATAGATGAAGGTGTAAAAATTCTATTGTAAGACCCCATATTTTGGCCTTAGGCAGTTAGAACTTCGATTTAATTCATCTTTGTAATTCATATCTTAGTAACTATTTGGGCTTAGTTAGAATGATATAGAAATTTGATGTGTGTATATCTGGACGTATGTATGTGTTGCATGATCATAGTTTTTTAATGTTATATGTTCATGGTGGTGATATTTATAGGATTTGTTTAAACATAGAAATTTAAATGTGGAATTTCAATACATGGATACTAGTTCAAAATTACATTATGAATGTCAAAACAAATATGGATTCTCATCTAAAATTTGTGACGTATCCACTTGGATATGAGTACTGGTGAGATAACCTATAGGTTGATGAGCTATGTAATTGCCAAATGATTCTATTGTTGAGGTAACATAGATGTCGTAGACATCAGAAAAATATTGTGTACTATACATATTACTTATGATTTCAAATATTCCTATGACCTATGATAAGTGTGGTTTTGACAAGATGCACAATAGACCCAGAGTGATTGTTTGATGATGTGACTCTAGGAAAAATAGTTTCAAAGTATGAATAGATATAAGGGGTTCACCATACTTCAAGAAGGAAGGGAGGAGGTGTTTCCCACCATTTATCCTATTGAACATAGTTGTATCAAGAGGTCAGGAGGTATTTCCCACTATTTATCCTCCAAAACGTAGAGTCTTGGGAGGGTTGTGAAAATCTATGATCCCCTCGAGGTGTGATGGGGACTATTAGTTACCTGTTGGGGAAGCTTGGTCAAAATAGATGATACTTCAACTTACGGGTTCTATTTGGAGTTAGGTCAATATATTTGATGCTCTATCTTCGACGAACAAATGAATGGATATGATGTGGAATATGGAAGTAGGGTAGGTAGGATGGATTATTCGATGTTAGATGAGAATAGATATTATGAAATTATATGTTCTATTTTTGTTCACTCATTTGGTTCATACCATGTTTAAAGATAGCCTTTTGATTCCCATTTGATATATTAAGTGTGAGAAATAATTATTGATGAATTATTGTAATTTTGTTCTTTAATATTTTTGAGTGATGCATTTACTTGATCTATTGTCTTTCATGTATTTGTGTGATCAAATAGGAACTATGCACTAGACACAATGATTGTTTATCGTTAATACATGCACAAGATATGTGTTTTCTAGGTACACATACATACCTTGAAAATGTACACTAGTACAATTAATTGATGTAGTAATTATTGATTCACATAACAAGATAACCAATAATGAGTTAAGTTTTTAAATGGTAATAAAATTAAAATGCTATAATTTTAACAAAAAAATCACATATGGATCTTGGGAAGAATAAAATTGTAAGAAAAGTTTGTTGTAATCAATATATTTGTAGCCTCAGCATGTTTTTAATCAAGTGAAGGTCTAGTGGGACCAGTATAGCACAAGGTTTCTTATTAGGGAAGACAAATAGAAGTTGTGTCATGAATTTTTCTTCTATTGTAGATGACAATAACTCCAGGATGGAGTTTCTTAAAGGGTGGGGGTATGTAACACCCCATATTTTTGCCTTAGACAGTTAGAACCTCAATTTTACTCATCTTAGTAATTCATTGCTTAATAACTATTTTGAATCAACTAGACTAATATAGACATTTGATATGTGTATTTATGGACTTATTTATGTGTTGCATAATGTTATTTTTTTACTGTTATATGTTGATGATGATGATATTTATGTAACTTGTTTAAACCTGCAAATTTAAATGTGGAATTTCAGTCAATGTATACTAGTTCAAAATTAAGTTATGAATGTCAATACAAATATGGATTCTCATATGACATTTGTGATGTATCCACATGGATATGAGCATTGGTGAGCTAGACTATAGGTTGATGAACTATGTAACAACTAAATGACAATAATGTTGAGGTAACCTTTATTTCGTAGACATATGGAAGATAATGTGTACTATACGTTTTACTTATGATTTCAAATATTTCTATTACATGTGGTAAGTGTCATTTTGACAAGATGCACAACTTTCCCATAATAGGTTTTTGATTATGTGACTCTAATAATATTAGCTGCATAATATGGATCGATATAGGATGTTGAATCTAGTTCAATCAGGAAGGGTGCATATATTTCCCACATAGTATCATATTTTCCATAGTTGTATCAAGAAGGGTGGAGGAATTTCTCACTTTCTATCCTTTGAAATATGGAGTCGTGGGAGGGTTGTGTGAAGCCATTATCCCGTTGATGTATGATGGTGAATACCAGTTTCCTAATGGGGAAGTTTGGTCTAGATAGATGAAACTTCATCTTACAGGTTCTATATGAAGATCAGTCAATATAGTTGACACTCCAACTTAGTCGAACAAAGGAGAGGATAGGATGTGGAAGATGAAGTGAGGGTTGGGAGGATGGATGGTTCGATGTTAGTTGAGAGTAATTATTATGGAATCATATGTGTCACTATTGTTACTCACTGGGTTCCTACCATGTTTAAAACTCTCCTTTTGTTTCATGTTTGATATTTTAAGTGTGATAAACACTTATTGATAAATTATTGTAGTTTTGTTTATTAAGATTATAGAATGATGCATTTACTTTATCTGAATTCTTCCATCTCTTGGTGTGATCATACAAGAACTATGCATTAGATACAGTGATTGTTTATCATTAGTCCATGCACATTCTATGTGTCCACTACCTACACATACATGCCATGCACATGTACTCTAATACAATTAATTGATGGATTGATTATTAAACTAGGTTATTAACTATTTAGTTGAATGGTTTAATGACTATGTAAACAATATTGCACACATAATTATCTAGTAGCATTATATAACTTCTTTGAATTTGATTGATGCTTGGTATGATGGATTAAATGAGTATGGTGGGTTTTCATAAATTCTAGGGAACATTTTCAAGTTGCATTTATAAGGTAGCATGACAAGAAATACTTTTCATTCTATTTATTGTTATTTTATGAAAGTAATTTATATTTTAGTTATATTTTATTTTTTCCCAAAAATATAGGATGTGGGAGATTGATGGCTAATAATGACGGTGGTTAAGGAGACTTGGAGAAGGGGGTATGGAACTTGATAAATAGGAAGAGAAAGTGTTGTTGAAGGAGAGGAAGAGGTTGATAGGTTTGAGAATGTTCAGTGATTGGATTATTCTAGAAAGAAATATTTATGTGACAATATTATTGATGCTTTTGGAGTGACATGCACAGAGGGCCAAGTGACCGAACTGTTTCTTGGAGCCAGGAAGCCAACTAGGCTCCTAGTTGGATACGGGGATAATTATATTAATTCACTCCAGGAAAGTGGGAAAAAAATTCTAGCAAGCAGACTATAGTACAACTGATCAACTTCAACAAATGAAGGAGGAATTATTTTTTTTAGTACATGTAATTTTTTATGTTTTGTTATTATATTTATAGAGAATTTTTTTTTTCACATCAAATATCTTAATGCATGTGCTTAAATTATCAAATATTATTTCATAACATCTAATCAAGAGGTAGTTCACATATGGAGAAATTATTGAAACACTCCTGATACATCTTATGGTTGTAATTTCTTATAATATATATATATATATCTATATATATATATATATATATATATTCAAAATAATGTGTACGCATTATAAACTGCACACATGTTATTACTATGTATGCATTTCTAAAGTGCATGCAAGTTATTTTGAAATATTACTTAGCAGAATTTGTGATGAATTGCGTGCAATTTTAGAAGGAAGTGAGGTTCTAAAATGAATTTCTGCACATTCTTACAAGAAGGCATTCACAAATTCCCCATTACTACTTTTTCTACAATCAACTTTGTGTGACAACCCTAACAATGAAAACATGTTGAAGTTGATAGGTTTCATATTCAAATGGATTAGATATTTGCAACCACGATCCAAGTACAACAACGAATGTGTTCCTTGAGACCCAATGCAAATGAGAACTTATGTGAGTTAAAAGGACTCAAAATGTTTAGAGATAATTGATGCATATTATTCAAAGCACTGAAATGATGGTTGCACATTCAAAAGGAGCATAACATTTCATTATAGGGGCCATTCAACTTCTCTCTAAATGGTCAAAAGGGATTACAAATTTCATAGGTTTCCATGAACAAGTAGTGAACATCGTACATGGATTTCCACATTTTTTTTATGGCAACGAAAGAGGGAAACTAAAGGTTTAGGGGAATTCAATATTTGTGGTTGGTTCTTGTTGATCCCTTTGTTTTGATGAAAGCATAGTGGTTCCAACTAAACAAACAACATAACACTTGGGCTATGCCACATAGAGTGAGGATCATTGGCAACAATAAATTAGAACAAAGGACATCATAAGTAGAAGCCAAAAAAATTATGGCAAGATCCTACTTTTTGAGAAAATGACTTTTTTCAAGACTACATAATACTAGATACATAATACATCATCTACTAGAAATTAGGATTTACTACACTAGAAATAAGATAGTGATCCTAGTGAACCATAATGTCTAGAGGTGCAACTATATGAATGTAAAGGATTCATCTTGTAATAGGGAAGATAGACCTAGATTGAAAGTTAAAGATAGAAAGAGAGATAAATGATAAAAAAATACAAATCATTTATATAGTGTTCTATTGTGACTATTTGATGTATCGAAACATTTTCATGATGACATTGATTGTAATGAATATGGATGGAATGAACCCCTATTTAAAAAATTGTTTATGGTGTTGATGTCTTAGATGATTTGTTATTTATTGTCATGTACTCCTTTACTATCATTTATACATAAATGATTATAGTGAATATGGATGGAGTGGACCCCTATTTGAAAAATTGTTTATGGTATTTATGGTTTAGTTAGATGATGTCTTATTTATTGTGAGGTACTCCTCTACTATCATTTCTACATACAGGTTTTCATGACTTGTTGTGTCTCTGATGTTCTCTAATGTATGATGTTCTCTAATGTATGGTAAATAGTAATATGATGGTGAACATATTGGTTAAAGAGTCTATTTATCAAGAATGAGGCCAGAGATATTTCTATCACCTATTATCTTTTTTCCATAAATGTAAATCTTGACAATTCACTTTAGGTGAGAAGTTCATATTTTTAAATATTAACACAATGATGCTAAATTACAATTCTTTATTGGACAACCAAACTCATTTGTAATTAAATACCTTAACCTCTACATCATTTTATTTTTCTATTTGTCTTTTTCTTTCTTTAGGTAGGTGATGATTTAAAATATATTTAAAAAAAACATCATTAATATTTTTTTATTAAATTAAAAAAATAATTAAAAAACAAGTCCTATGGTCCTAAACCTTAACCCATTATTAACATAAATAATTTTAAAACTAATCCAAATATTCTATGTATAAATTGATATTTTATCTAATCCATAAATGTAATACAATACCAAACACAATTAGAACATTAGATACTAAGTGACTTAGTGTACAAATATATTTATAATAAATATTATATTTGGCACCATAACTAAAAATAATTTTAAATGTTTAATATCTTTTTTAGTAAATATTATATTTGGCATCATAACTAAAAATAATTTTAAATGTTTAATATTTTTTATGAAGTTTTTTTAAAACAATTAAGTAAATTAAATTAGAATAAAATATTTTTAAATAAAAATAACAAAAGTAAAAGTGTCGAATTTTAATTTTTTTTTTTTAATCATGTAAATTTGATAAGGTAATTTTTATTGAAATAGTAATTTTGGATTGATGAAATTATTATTTCTAATGTAAAAATATACTCAACACCCTTGAATACACCGATTGAAAACATAAAGTTAACATCTAATATCTTCAATTCCTAGACCATTTCATAGACAAATTAGACTATTATAATATCTTCAATTCCTAGACCATTTTATAGACAAATTAGACTATTACAATAGGAATGAAAGTGGCCTACTTTTTCTTTTATGATTTCAAGCTTTTCTAGTTTGTTGTAACTGAAATTTAGTCAGATTGTCTATAACCACGCTGTTTAATGTTGAATAATGATATCTATGATTCCTTAGATGCAAAATGATTGCTATAAGATTTGAGGCAAAAAAATGTTAGTATACCTTCCAATTAATCTAAACTTTTAAAAAAACCATTCAATAAAGTGTTTAGAATACTACAAAAGAAATTATTACTTTTAATATAAAAAAATCATTGTTTTTCATATATATATATATATATATATATATATATATATATATATTCAACAACTTTGAATATCCACATGGTACAATTAGATTATACATTGTTAACCTTTTATATATGTAAATACATAAGACCATTTGAACATTTCATAGGAGTTTAAGAATATTTTTTTACTAAGTTGATTATATTTTGTATTAAATATAACAATAAATTTATTTAATATAAAAATTAATTTTCCACCTATATGAATTTAAAAAAAAATAATAATATTTTAAAAATCAAAATCTATACTTTTTATCTTTACGTGAGACAACTTTAACTAACTAAAAATTTCATGGAATTAGTAAGTTAATAATAATTGTAATAAAAAAAAAACTCATGATATTCATGTTAAACAACTTATCCAACCCAAAACATCTGTAGGATTAGCAACTTTGTAATATTTAATTAAAAAAAAAATCAATATTATTTTTTTAAAAATTTGACTTATTTTAATATTATAAGAAATAAATTGAAACAATTCTATTAATCCAAAACTTTATAAGATATAAATTTAAATAATTTTATTAATCCAAAATGTTTATGAAATCTTAAAGATTGATACTTACTTAAAATTGTGTAAACACTTATTTTTAAAAATATAGTTTTAAAATTGAGTAAACACTTATTTTTAAAAATATAGTTTTACAATTTTAAGTTAATTTTTAAAAATATAGTTTAACCATTTATTTTTAACAAATGCTTATTATAAAACCCATTTTAGCCATTTTTAGTTATTCTTATTGTAAAACTCTTTTAATATTTGGAATTTTTACAAAAGGTATTTTTTCTATTAATGATTTCAAAAGAAATTTACAAATTGTATTTTTTTTTAATTAATGATTTTAATAATTTAATTTTTAACATGTTTTATGATAAACTAATTTTTTTTATTACTTTCATTTTAAAATTTGTGTTTCTTTTTTTAGGTGTTTTGCAAATCTTATTTATAGTGAAGTGGGAAAACATAATTTTTTCTAGTTTATGATTTGAATAATATTTAGGTCGAAAGACATACATCTATTGATAATGGGCAGATTTAATAGGGGTTTAGTGCTTAATAAGTTTTCTATGGACAGGATTAAATATGGCTGGAATATTTTTAGTAGTCACACAAAATAAATGGCTGTGATTTCAATCATTAACTTTCTAGCTATTATAAAGACATCGGTTTATGTGTTTGCTTTTTTACATTTACCTAGTTATATTTAAAAATTACTTTGATAGCTAACTGATTGCCACCTAAATAATTAACATAAATTAAAATATTAACACCAAATAAATGAAGCCCATGAAACCCAACTGTTTATTTGCTAATCAATAATAAAATTTAATATATTCTTTTAAGGATTCTTTTCATCTTATCAACTACAATTATGTGGCTGTACTAGTTATGAATAAATTTAATATAAATTGAAATATATACCACTTAATGGTCTGTTGTTGAAACAACTGTTGTCACGATTACATCATGACGCAAATTGGAAAGACTCAGAACTCCGCAAAACTAAAAACCACGTGATCGTGTAATATTTTTGGATTTTCTTTATGCCGTTAATGTGAGCCATTTGATATGTTTTTTGTTTTACTTGTCAAAGCTATTTCTAACTATGGCGTTTTGTGTTGTTTCCTTTATACACTGTACTTTATTCCGTGTTTTTTCGTGCCTGCTGGTGAAATTAAATAAACAAAATAGACAACAAAAGATCATTGCAAACACTGCAAACACTGCAAAAATAATTTCCTCTAAAATCTTGTTGTTTGGCATCGAGTGCTTGTCGATTTTCCATGTGATTGTCGATTATTTTTGCGTTTAAATCACATCTGATTACTTAATAATGAAGAAGTGGGGATGATACGTATCATCACAAAAAGATGAATGACTGAACAACTAACGAACACGATGTCGATGTGCTAACTAAGTGAAGAATATGACTTTGCAGAAATGTCTTTTAGAGGAAGAAGGAAAAATATCACCATACTGTCAGAAGGACCAGACATCGATGATGCACATTTCAGAAGAAAAAAAAACAGAGAAAGCTGATACATGCAGGCGTGCTAATGACCATGGAAGATTGGTGAACGAGCTGGATGCTAGGCTGGGAATTCTGCAAAGTCACTCAGAGACCAGAGCTGAGCAATTCGCGTGGTGAAAATGGGGTACACGCAAGACCAATGGTTAGGGTTTGGGGAAGGCGCGCCATCAACTCCCTCCAAACCAAAGCTCAAAAAAGGTCTTTGGTCGCCCGGAGAAGATAGAAAACTCACCGATTACATCCTGAAAAACGGTCTCATGGGCTGCTGGAGTTATGTGACCAAGCAGGCTGGTAAGCACCACGTCTACTCTCATTTCAATCATTTTATTTTTCCTCTTTTACTCTATTCAA
>JASDQU010014215.1:125861-136394 GCA_032191745.1 Picea mariana | reverse complement strand
ATAATTAATACATAAATTAATTGTACTAGTGTATATGTGTAGGGTATGCATGCATAGCTAGAAGACACATATCCTACACATGTACTAATGATAAATAATCATTGTCTCTAGTGCATAGTTCCTATTTGATCACAAAAAGAAATGAAAGAAAATAGATCAAGTAAATGCATCATTCAATAATATTAACGAACAAAATGTAACAACCCTCCGTTATGACTAGGAAAATGAAGCATATAAGGTAAATTTATTTATTTGGGATTTAACGTCAACAACATAAATCGTAGCAACACAATCAATGGAATCATAATAAAGGAATTACAAGTGTCTCATCGTCATAATCAAATAATTTTGCAACCAATGCATCAACATACTTAGTAATGACATATAATAAACACATCATCACATGCGAATAACGACACATAATCAACGAGCATCAAGAATGGTGATATACATGTTCAACTCATCACGATCAACTAGAATCATCAATACTTTTAATCATTGAACTCATCACATAAATATAGTCATCAACGAATAGAGGGATAACACAAGATAACATAATGATAACACAAATATCATAAGGATAACATAAAGGTCGCATAAATATATTACCCGCCCAACATACCCTGCAAGGTTCAGAACTCTAGGACACATAAGCAACGCTCAAGCCCATGTTCCAATTGATTTTAACCATTTAAGGCCTTAGCGCTGGCGATTGTTCTGAGGAACAAGGAGGTGTCTACATCCCACCAACATAATCAAGTCCAAACTAACTATGCTAAATCAACAACATCAACGATAATCAATGATGAAATAGTGTTTTAATAACCATCGCACATCACAAAAGTCCAAGGCGCAAGAGGATTTAATTACTAAATCAATCATGCAATGATATAGGTTAAAGCACAAAGTAATCAACTTTTATTTTCAAGGAGAAAAAACATAAATCTAATTATTCAAGGTGCGAGAATTTACTACAAATATTCAACATTATCATTTCCACCATTTCCCCCATGAAGCATTCCAACACAAACCACAATTAACTAGATCATCAATCTCACATAATCATCAATTTGCCATATACCACATATTATTCTATCACACTTAAATCTTCAACAATAAAGGGAGTGCATGAGCAGTAGGGTATCATATACTGAAAAATGAATCGAGTGCATAAGAAAATCTAAATCAAGTAGCTTAACTATTTATTCTCATATCAAGGATATCTTCTAGGAGGGTATAAGGAGAAGTTGATTTACAACTCAAAGAGCACCCAAGGAATATCAATACAATTAATCTAATTACACTTTCTCATCATGAATCAATTTAAAAACTAACATAAATCATTTAAAAGTAACTAGTGAGAAGTCTTAAGCTTGTGCGTCAAGTCTGAGGGTGGGAAGAGGATTCAAGGTACCTTAACCTGGCTTAGGGGGTCAAAATGAGCTCAAAAATCAAAATTCTCGCAAACTCTTCAAAATGGACTCATGCATAGGTCTCATCCCCAAAATCCCAATGCAACTTCAATGGGTTCAAAAGGAAGTTGTATGCGAGAGATATTATGTTTTGTTTGTTTTCCCCAATAAGCGAAAATGTTGACTGTGTAGTCCATATAGTCCCTACAATCTATACAGACACATGGAAGGGTGACCGTGCTGACACATGGTACTTTACTACTTACATGGCACTATACTACCACATGGCAGGGTGACATGGGTTTTTGACTGGGCAATGGTGTTGACATGTCAGGACATACTAACACGTGGGAGGGTCATATTGTTGACATGTCAGGCCATACTGAAACATGTTCGAGTGATACTGCTTACGTGGCAGGGCCATGTTGCCAACATGACAGGGCCATACTGACACATGGTAGGGGCGTACTACCTACGTGGCAGGGTCGTACTTCCGATGTGGTAGGTGATGACATGGCAAGTGTTGTTTGGGATGACCATAATGACACGTGGTAGTTTTGTACTACTGACATAGAAGTAGCATACTCTTGACTGGGAAGAAACTACTGACACATGGAAGTGTTGTACTACATATGTGGCAAGCTAGTAGTGCTGATGTGGCAGGGTTGTACTATTGACATGGCAAGGTTGTACTTTCTATGTGGCAGGCTGACTTTGCAAGCGATGACATGGTAGGTGTTGACTGGGTTGGTGTTGATTTAGCAGGTGGATGACTGTGTAGGTGACAAAATCTCAGTTTGTACTGCCTACATGTCAAGGTTGTACTACCTACATGGCAGGGTCGTAGTAACATTGTGGCAGGTTGACTGTACTAAAGACTGTGCAGAGGGTAACTATACAGTGGTTCATGGACCAAACCCATGTTGACACGTGTCAACAAACGAACAAGTGGAAGGGGGCCATGTGGCCTAGCTAGAGGTTGCCACCTGGCACCTGGTGAATTTTTGCAAATTTAAAAAAATAATTGGACACCACTGTTATCGAACCCATGACCTCCGGGCATGGGAAAGGAATGGGTGCATGCCGAGATACCAACCAACCTACCATAGGGTTCTTAGCTATATACCTCACACTCACTATTTAAAATGAACCTTGAATCGGTTGAGAGAAAAAAAGGGGGGTCGGGGATTATCCCCACCCTAGTTTGTATTCTTTCCCTCAGGTTGCAGACATTAGAATAAACACACACACAGTAGGGATTTGACACTAGGATGTGGGCGCATGGAAGCCATGCAAACAAGACCTTTGTCGGGAGGGGCACTAAGTCCCCTATCCATTTGAAAAATCGCCACAAAAAGTGGGATGTGCTTGGAGATGGATTTTTGGCCACGATACCTCCCATGAGCTTGGTTGTTCATGCATAGGTGCATTTTGGCAAGAAGAGACAACAAGAAATTGGGAAAAACTTCCAGGGAGGGATTCTGAGTCAGGTTTTGGCCAAACCAGGTGCAAGAAGAGCCAAACTAGGGGTTTTTGGACGTTATGGATCCAATGAAACCATATATTTTTCATTATGAGCAGTGAAAGGCACTGATTTTGACACTTGAGAAAAAGGTAAAGGACTCAAGGAAAACATGACCAGGAGTTGTAGCCCAAGGGAGGGGTGAACTACTTCCTCATGTGTTGTGTTAAAGTAATAGATCAAGATGGTTGTTGAAGGAATAATAAAGTTTCTCATAAATAAGTAAACTCCATAAGTTTTAGTGTTTCAAAAAAAAACTAAAACTCAAGGATGCAGGAGCGATGTCATCAAAGAAGACATGGAAGACAACTTAGCTCCCTGGCACGAATTTTGAAATAATTTTGAATTTTAAAGTTGGTGTATCATGTAAATAATTTTGAATGGATTGCAATTAAAGAAGATAATAAATATTTGGAGGTTGAACAACCACATCAGATCGATGGTGATCATATTTCCTTTTATGTACTTGATTGTAGTATAGATCTAGAGCATTCTCTCTTATCTATCTATCTCAAACATTTATCGTAATAAAGCCTTAGTAGTTAAAAGATTTTAATTTTATAGGATAGCTCTAAGGTAGTCGGAGGGAAAAGTATATGGGCCCTCTTGTATATATGTGTATTGTATGCCCAACTGAGGCTGCTGAAGGTTATTTCTACTGAAGATTATTGTTGCTAAAGACTGTTGAAGCTTATTGAGTTGTAAGATTCCATGTACATATCATTTAAATGAATACAACAGAGAAGTGTTGATCCAAAATTTTGTTGTTGTTGTTACTGTGTCTATATGAATGAATGAATATTAGGTTTTTTGTTTAATTAACTCTCTCTGTTATTACTTGTTCTTATGTTATGAATGCATTTACATGGTCGAATGTATGAATATGTGAGATATTAGATAAGTTTCAATTGTTTCTCTTCTATGAGCCTGTGCAAGGAGTGCAAATTGTCCGCAAGGTGTGTGTTGACACTGTTTATTTCAACTCAGGACCTCAAAAGAGATAACATGAAGCTTTGTATGCAAGGAGTGCATATTGTTATCAAGGTGTGCATTGACAGAGTCTGTTGTGACTCAGAAGCTCAAAAGAGATAACTTGGAGTTTTGTATGCAAGGAGTGGATATTGCCCGCAAAGAGTGCGTTGACATAGTCTTTTGAGTCAAAATATTGGGAGGAGTAACTTAAGAGTACTTGCAGAAGAGTGTATGAACTAGTGCAAGGTGTGCACAGTTGCCCACAAAGAAGCTAAGTCATGGAGCAAGACCTGTTGCAAGGCGTGCACAGGTCAATTTCGACTAAGTCTCAAAGAAAACACTCTAAGCAGTAAAAGTTTGAAGGAGGAACAAGATCAAAAGAGATAGAGAGTGAGAATCCTTAAATAGGGAGGATCCATTTAATATTTCATAAATTAACGAGCAAGATCCATTCATGAGTAAGAGGGATCATTCCAGATCATCAGATCTGGGAGATTTGCATGAAGGTTAGTCATGGAGTACTTTGTAACTTTGTGGTCGGAGGTTTAAAAGTGTTTAAAGAGTGGGGATCGCCGAAGTCCCAAAGCCGTGAAGTGAATCATAGTCGTCAATATCAGAGAGGATACATGGTAGCAGATTAGAGAATTTAGGAGATAGAGATTCAAAAAAATTGCATGGAGCAAAGTGCAATTTTCGCAAAGACGCAAAGGCCGAAGATATCTTGACCATCGGATCCAAGAGGACGCATGGCAAGGATCTATGTGTTTCGATAGGAAGGTACTTCGAAAGAAAATGAGGGTGGAGGTTGCAAAAATACCGAAGCCCGAGTAAGTGAATTCCATTGAGACCGTTGATTTGGGAAGAGCACACATCACTAGATCGTGAACTTCGAAAGAAGATCCCTTCGAAGGAAAGAGAGGGTGGAATATCCAAAACAACCGAAGGCCAAACTAGCAAAGAAGATCATGGTCGTCGATCTGAGGAGGACACTTATCATCATATTGGGGGAATTTAATCCAAACCATCAGATTGTGTGGACACGTGGCATCAGATCAATCACTTTAGTGATTGGACGTCTCGAGATAAATAGGATACTGGAACCCCGAAGGTCGTAAGGCCTGAATGCCGAAGTCAACACGAACTATCGATCAAGATGATCATAGAGTGCTTGATTTTGTAGCACCTCTCTACAGGATTCTAAGCAATTAATCATTTATTAAATACATACACAATAACATCTTTGATTTAACATAATTTCATTGTTTTTTATTTTTTTATTTACACAATTCTTCTACATTTTCTCAATGATAAATCTAAATAGTATGATGAAATAAGTAATAGGTTAACTCTAATATTGCAACATAAAACAAAAGTATATAAAAAATATCAACAACAAATACCACTGAAAAATACATCTTCCTTAGTTTGTCGAAGCTCATCAATTGTAACGTAGTCCTAGGCGTTACCAATCATTCTTTTCCCACTTTCTCAGAGTGAAACAATGGAATCCCCCCAGCCAACTAGGAGCCTAGACGGCTTCCTAGCTCCAAGAAACTTTTCGGTTTCTTGGCCCTCCGTGCCCGTGACTCCAAGAACAACAAAGCACAAATGCTGAAACAAAACCATCATAAGAAATATATCTTCCAAATATTTCACAACCTCTCATCATGCTCAAACCTCTCAAATTCCCCCTTCCTCACCACTTCTCCTCCCTATTTATCAAGTTTCCATACACCCTTCCCCAAGTCTCCTCATCCACCCTCATTATTATCCATCAACCTCCCTTATCTAGATTTTTTGGGAAAAGATTAAAATAAAACTAAAATATAAATGACTTGAATTAAACAACAATAAATTAAATGAAAACTCTTTCTTCCCATGCTAGCTAATAAATGTAATTTGACAATTTTTCCCAAAAATGTACATAACAACCCATAATGCTCATTTAATTCATCATACCCACCATCTATCAAAGTCAAGAAGGTATTTAATGCTTCTAGATATTTTGTATGCAATATAATTTACATATTCAGTGAACATTCAATTAAATAGTTAATAATTTACTTTAATAATTAATACATTAATTAATTGTACTAGTGTACATGGGTAGGCTATGTGTGCGTAGCTAGCGGACACATATCTCATGTATGTACTAACGATAAACAACCATTGCCTCTAGCGCATAGTTCCTATATGATCAGCAAGACATGTAGGACACCAAATCAAGTAATGCATCATTTAATAATCTTAACGAACAAAATTACACCAATTCATCAATAACTCATTATCACACTTAAAATATCAATAGAAAATAAAAGATGGTTTTAAACATGGTAGGAACAAAGTGATTAAACAATAGTGGTATCTCTAATCCCCAATCAATATTCTCAACTAACATCGAAGCATCCTTCCTTTCTAACCTACTTCAATCTTCCATCCTATCCTTTCCTCTATTGGACTAAATTGGTGCGTCAACTATATTAACCTAAATCCAGATAGAACCCATAAGAGGAAGTGTCATACATCTCGAGAAAGCTTCCCAAACAGGAAACTAGCAGTCGCCATCACACGTCTAGGGGAGTGTGACTTGACACGACCCTCCCATGACTCTAGGTTTTGGAGGATAAATGGTGGGCAATACCTCCACTCCTCCTTACATAACTAGGGTCAACACCTTACATCAAGCCCTATTGTGCAACTACTATTCTTTCATGATAGAAAACCTTATGTTATATTGGTCCCTTTGGACCAAAACTTGATTAAAACTTACATCGAGGCTATTAATATATTGATTGTAACTATGTCTATTTAGTACGCACTTTACTATGTCTTGACTCTATTTTATTATCATTGGTAATTAAATTAATGAAAGTACATGTTTCCCTTGTAGATTTATTCTTCCTAAGTTTCATATAGGAGCCTCGTATTTAAAGTATAGTCTATTGGTTTGGTCACTAGTTATAACCTTAGCTTATCATCAATTGTTTAGTTAAGTGAATCTTATATTGAGTTCAATATATATTTCATCATGTCATATATACAATCCCACCTTGGATACCTTGATAATTATAAACAATCATGACTGACTTTGATTATTACTCTGGTTTGAGAATACATATGCCATCACTCATGAGATTGGCTCACAAAAGTTTGAATCATGCTTAGGAACATAGACTAAGATAATGTTAATTGATTGTCATGTGATCTCGTCACTTTATGGTTTGTTTGGTCACTGTCCTCGATCTCGCATTCCTCTTAAGTCGTACAATTTAGATCTCAACCAGGTTAATAGTTGAGTAGGATTATCTTCGTCATAGTTGAGAAAATCATGCTTTCTATCCATAGTTAATTTTTACCAATGTGCCTATACATAAAGAACACCATTTTAACACGTGAGTTAGTGAACATTTCTATACCAAGAATAAATTACTAAGGATTCATTCCACACTCTACCATTAGTTGTCTTTAATGCCTTCATTCCTTGCAAATTCTCTTCTTACGCCTCAACCTTATCCTTTATATCTACATGCGACTTACCAATTTTGGTCTCTAGCCCCTTTTGGTCACATCACATTCTCTCTTCAGGATCATTCCTCTACTATGGAAGAAGTTTAGTAGTGGGATGAACACTCTTATTGTTTATCATTTAACTTGTAAATTGGTTTATTTTAAGTAAGGTAAATTTCCCTTTAAATGAACATTGTAAACATTATGTTGAGTATACATTTCTTCTTGCAATTTTGATTTAGTTGCAAGGTCATCTTCACACAAGGTGGTGGTTGACAGTAATTATTTTTGTCACTTGCACTCACTACCATTGTTCCTCAGTGATAAACTCAAATTGAATTAACAATTCAATGCATAACTAACAATTAGCAATTCGCTCAAATATCACCATGAAATTTCCATTATCATTCTAAACTCAGGTTCCTTGTTCAAAACATATGCCCTCATGGTATCACTTAGGATTTCGTTATATTATTACTCCATACCATATTTTCTAGAGTTCACTAACATTCCTTATATTGTATTGTCTCATTCAACATTTCTTTTACACATTCCCATCCACCCTACATCCACTACCACTTTCTCTATTTCCTTATTATTATTTTTAATATTATTTTAAGCACATCATCAATTCTTAACTTAATGAATACTTTAATTTGTTTGCAAACTTATCATCTTATTATCCCAAAAATATTTTATTTCTTACTTCAAYTACTCTCCRTTACTTTYATAGAATATATTCAATTTACCACTTAAGTAKCACACTTCATTGTGCTTAATCAACTATTACCATTTTGTTTTTCCATATAATACATCATATTGTTAGTTCATGCATTTCCAATCCACCTTAACTCAATTCTAACTTCTTATTTAACTTGCCTCCTATTACCTTTCTTCCACCGTTCTATCATACTTTAAACATTGTTAAATAACCCAATCCTTTGTGTTAATTTCTTTGTACATTAATAAACCACCCTTACTTAACATCCTTATCCATTACAAAAACAAACAATATTTATATTTATATTTATATTATATTAATTTATTATGCACTTTAATCTTTAATATTACTTATAACACATCCTTGCATTTGTCCATGTACCATATCTATCTAATAAATTATATATATATGGTAATTTTAATAAATTTATTAGCATATATCCATGTGGTTCACTTAAAGAAATCAACAACATTGACTATTGATTATATTTAGCTAACCCCTTGGGTTAGTAAAACTATCTTATTTATTTAATATGAAAGAAAAAAAAATTTTTAACTTTGCAACAATTTAATAATGATTAAAATCTCTTTAATCTCTTCAAGTAACATCATAATTATTTTTACTCATTGTTTGTAATAAGTAATGATTTGTATTTAATTTATAATGATTTATAACATTAAATTTTGCATTGATATGATACAATAACAGATTTTAATATGAGGAAAGAGATTTGCATCTTATTTCAACTATAAAAATCTCTTTCTTCAACTCAAAAAAATTATTTTAAACAATTTAGTAAATTTTTATTTCACATAATATGAGATTTGAATTCAAACTTGACACAATATAATACATTTTATATATTTATATATATATATATATATATATATATATATATATAACCTCTATTTTAAATAATATTTAAAAATGTATAACTTAATATTTTCTATTTTTTTTTCTAACAAATTTATATGTAAATAAAATATAATTAAATTTAATAATACAAATGCTAATATATATTAGCTCCATTACACATATCAATGTTCAATTTATCACACACATTTATTATCTACCAACATGTCATGTCATATCATAAACCACACATCAAGTTTTTTAACACAACTCCCTAGGTATTTGATAATATCTTATCTCCAATAAGGTGGTTTCTTTATCTGGCTGTTTTTTCTTTACAGGTTACACAGGTTCCAGGTTCCAAACCAACCGAGGGTTTGGAGGCATCAATTATTCTCAGGGTTTGAAGGTCTGGACCGAGTTTTTTGTTTTTGTTTTTGAAAGCCTACTCTCGTTCTCCAATTCTTATATTCAACGACTTAACGACTCGAATCTGAAGCGATTATTTGAATTTTATTGTTTTCAATTGAAGTATTCTTTTAGGCATTCAATTCTTTGTAAAATCGATGGCAACAACTGTTCCTTATCCCAATCTGTATCCCAATAGCAGCACGAGACTGAGACAGATTTCTTATCCACTTTTAGAAACTGAGACATTTGGTGTTGATTTGTTGATTTGGTCGGATTTCGTCGTTCGTTTTATCATTTCACGTCTTGCTCCTGGCTGCCCCGAAGAATCCGGCTACTCTGTTTCAAAGAACGCGTTGCCCAGAAACCAACACGAAATGAGACACTTTCTCTTTTTCTTTCTTTATGCATCAATAATGTCTGTCTTTTTTAATTACCAATTATACCCATGTCTTTATTCAGCCATTCTCTTTCTGAGGGATTGAGGTCAATAAATATGGTGCCCATAACCCCATGAACACGCACGGGAAGAAGACCGTTGATTGGCCACATTTTTAATCCATGATTTTGATTGGAGCCGGTGAAGCTTAGGGATAACATGTAACTGTGTTTTTAGGTGTTCATTTATTCTTTTATTTTTATTTTTTTAACTATAACTTGAGAGGTTTGTATTGTTTTCTTATGGTTTTTGATCATTGTTGTTAGCCGGTTTGTGATTTTGTTTATAATAGTTTTGATGACTTATGGCACCGTCGTGTGTTGTGATGCATCTGCCTCTCCCTCCTCTACGATTCTTCCTTCTGAGGGCTCATCCACCGTATGAACGAAGAGAGGCTCAGTTTCCGACCGCCTTTAATGGACATCATCGAATACCCAACTGTTGTATATGGTGCTCTCTAAGATTTTTCTCCCTCTCTGGTTAAATTCCACAAGGCAGACATTATTCCAAATTTTGCGGATTTTAATCTCTTCAGAACCGTATACTGCAATTACAAATTTTCCCCTCGACTACCATCGTTTTTATTGAATATTTTACGTTGATCCAGTTAGGGTTTTATTATGCATTCGATCGAACATCTGGGTTTGGGTTCTTGAAAAGTATAAGGGATCCGTTTGCAAAATCCTGTGGCATGTGCGGT
>JASDQU010014215.1:87780-102211 GCA_032191745.1 Picea mariana | reverse complement strand
TAAATTATCTCTCACTAGATGCTTACTTCAAATACTTTATTGAACATGAAAATAGCAAGGTCGCTCGGAGATCTTTTCATGTTTAGACAGTCTAAAAAGAGCTTAAAGAGGACTCCAGGGGGTTCCTTTTTTGTATAACCTTGTTGAGCTCGAAAAAGTGATAAAAGTATGCTTGATCATGTTCTCATGTATTTACGAGTGCAAGAACAGACAAAGACCACGCTCGAGGTTTTTATATAAAAACCATAAAAAATAATAAAAAACACGCGATAACAAAGAAAAACATGTCCGTATCCCTGTATTTGATCATCAAAGTCATTACGCCTGCAAGAATTACACTCAACATGACATTAGGGATTAGGGTTTAATTGATAAATAATCATAAAAAACCAAAATGATATAGTAAAAGTAAATAAAAGGAGTAAATACTCTTTTTACCACATCATTTTTACATTTGCACTATTGAGCTCAAAAAACCCCTCTTTTACCCTCCAAGTTCGGTGTCAGATTGCGGGAGCTACGAGATACCATTCAGTGAGCCATCTGCGATAATCATGTAGGATCTTTATCCTTAACACTTTCATGGTTTAATTTGGTAATTTCATTGGTTAAATTTTCATTTTTAAGTTGATTTTCCAAGCCCTACATGCGCGCTGCCATTCTCGCAGGCAGGCTATACGGGGCCTGCGAGAATGAGGCATTCTCGCAGGTGAGCCTAAGGCCACCTGCAAGGTTCTCGTACTGTGCACACAAGGCACCTGCGAGAACCGAAAAGCTCAAAATTTTTCTTAAAATTTAGCCAATGAAAAAGAATGGATTCATGAAAAAAGTTGCTAATCTTCTTGTTGTGTCTCTTATGCAGATAATTGGCCATCAACATGGTGCTTGAATGGCATGAAAGAGAACATGAAGAAGACAATGCAATGGCCGAAAATCATCCTCCTACTATAGCTTCTTTGAGAGACTGTGGGCTCTTGAAGTACTTTTGCATCCCAGGCATGAGGGCCCAAGTTAAACTATTAGAGTATCTGGTGCGAATGTGGGACCCTGATCAGCAGGTGTTTCATGTGGGGGTCCATACACTGTCCTTAGACATTGAGGACATTTACTTTTTGACTGGTTTTTCATGGCGGGGGTACTATGTAGGCCTGACTGGTAGTAGAGGTGGTGGAATAAAGATGAGTGAGTACTGCAATTTACACTGCGTTCCCGAGGCTGAGAGAAAGAAAGGAAAAGTAGCTATCTGGGGGTTACGAGACTTGACCCTCTGTACTATCCTTTTCACTATATCTCGTATGTCTCGGAGTTTTTCTCCTCACATAGCATTACAGAGTTACTTCCAATATGCTATTGAGTGTACTAAGCCTCGAGTGTTCAACTGGGAAGATGCTGTGCTTCGTAGTATAAAAAAGTAATTGACCAAATGTAGGCGAGGTGACCTGAAGCAATTCAGGTACGGATATTTACTGGTATATTTCTTCCTTGAGCGGGTCCCATTACTGAGGCTACAGGTGGAGTGGAATTTACCGGCTCCCAGAGATCCGCGGATGCTGAGATGGTGTCGGCTCATGGCCCGACACGTAGCAGGACCGATCATCAAATATGATGATACTTTCTTTGACTGGCTTCAACCATAGATGTTGATGGTTGATGACTACGCTTATGCTGGGCTAGATTTCTGAGGAGATCCGGATTTGGTATTGCCAGAGGATGCTCAATGGGGGGACCTTGGTAAGAAGTACACACATTTTCTCTTTTTAAATGCTTTTGAATTTTTTTAATCATATTCAAATGTTTTTGTTTTATATGTTCATTTAAAGACTAATACAAAATCATTTGTTGATAACATAGATTTTGGAACTTACAGACCTCCCGACACTTCTCCCATCCTGCGGCGACGAGAGTTAGCGATAGCACCACAATATGTTGAGGATTATCAAGTGGTGGAACAGAATCTAGAGGGCCTGACTGCAGACATTCCAGACATGACTCTGGAAGAGGTTCCACGACGCGATCAACGTCATACTGTAGGGGTATTAGCATCTATGAGTCGACTGCTCCATAGGGTTGCTAGGGCAGTCATGTGTTACCATGAACGTCATCCATGACATCACTTTGTAGAAGCTATGAGCTTCAGTTTTTGACGTTTTGGTCTTCGGACAAACTTTTTGTAAAAAAAAAACTATTTTGATCGTTATATATACAGACGGCTTATACCGGTTTACTTTATATTGTGTGAATTTCGATGTGTTTGATTTATAAATGATTCAAATGTCTGTCCAATACATAATTAGCCAATGCATCTGTTAATGTATTTAGACATCTAGAAATATGTTGATATTCAATGTGATCAAAATAACGTTCGAAGATGCGAATTTGCAAATACACCCGTAACAAAGTAGGACTTTGAATAGAGTAGATATTACTTAACTGTAGTACTACAAGCTGCGAGTCAATTCGCACAACCAAATGACGAATTTCGAGCGAGATAGCATCAACCAATAATTCAATAACGGCGCTATACTCTGCAATGTTGTTGCTTGCACGGCCGAGGCACACACCTCGTAAAGATACAAGTTCGTTTGTTGGGGCATATATTGCCCACGCAGTGGAAGAAAGGTTCTGAGTACTACGGCTAGTGCCATTAGTGAAGCCAATATAGGGTAGCGAAGACTACAACATCTGGAAGTCAAACACAACGTCACATAAGGGAAGAGACCAGATAACGACAAAAGAAAACTATAGTAACACACAAAACATATGATACAATAAAATAGAAGTACTTGTGCACATATGATTTATGCATAGTACTTCTTCAAGTACAACCCATTCCTGGGTTCACTCAAAGGGATACCATCGTAATCTACCAACTCATATGCTCCTTTTTCCAAAACTCGGCGAACAATATAGGGACCTCACCACATGGGTTCGAATTTCCCAGCTCCTAACACATCTCGATCTTGTTCATAGAGACGAACAAGATCACCTTCGAAGAAAACGTGAGGCTTGACATGCTTGTCATATTGGGCCTTGACACATTTCTTCTGGGCTTCTAATACTAGAGTGGAATCATGTCGAGTTTCATCTAATCTCATAAGATACAATAGATGTTCTTCTTCAGCAGAAGTGTTGGGTAGGAGTTCAACAACTAGCTTCAGAGAGGGTATCTCGCATTCGATAGAAAGAATGGATTCCACACCATAGACTAACTAAAAAGGCATAAACCCAGTAGCGGACTTGACAGATGTCCAGTATGCCCACAATGCCGAAAACAACATTGTGTGCCAACTTGTTTTATGAATCCCTATCATTCGTCGAAGCATGGTTATGAGAACTTTGTTAATCACTTCGACTTGACCATTGGCTTGTGGATAATAGGGTGTTGAGTTATCATGGTGAAGACCCAACTTTTCAGTAAGTTCGGACATCATAAAATTCCTAAAGTGGCTACCATGATCAGTGACGATAGCTTGGGGAACACCAAAATGAGCTATGACGTGATTAAAAAGAAACAATGTTGCGGTCTTTGCAGTATTGTCGAATGTCGGCATTGCCTCGGCCCATTTCGTAAAGTAATCAATGGCTACAATGATGTAACCATGCCCCCCGGCCGAGTGAGGGTGAAATGTCATGAAATCGATGCCCCATTTCACAAAAGGACCAACTGAGACCATAGGGTGAAGAGGAGCAGGATGTGACCGAATTTTATGATTGTAGGTCTGGCAGGCATGGCATTTTTGAATGGCAGTAATGCAGTCGTTAAACAAAGAAGGCCAAAAATATCCTGCGTGGAAGATCTTCTGAACAGTAGCATACCCAGACATATGACCACCACATGCTCCAGAATGGTAGTCATTCAGATCTTTCTTGGCTTTGTCGAATGTTAGACAACGTCGAAAAACATTGTCAATCCCCTGCTGATAAAGAGTATCCCCGAGGATAATGTATGGACGAGCTTGATAGCGTATGTGACGTCGTTCAGTACTAGACAAAGTAGGCTAGAAAGTCTAAGTTTGGAGATATATAATGATATCCCCATACCAAAGATCATCAGTGCTAATAAGGAAAAGAGATTCATTGGGTAATGAATAAACTGCTACATTTTCCGTTGCAGAGTGACGAAAATCGCATATCAACTCAGCAAAAACTAGAGATTTCTTGGACTTGGAGTGGTCAAATTCCAAGTCAAACTCCTAGAGTATCACAATCCATTTGGATTATTTACCCCCTAGGAATTGACGTGTCAAAATGTGTTGCATAGGGTTGCAATGAGAAATCACTGTAGTTTTGCATGAGAGGATATAGTGCCGGGAGCGTTGGATGGATTGAACGGAAGCCAAGGCCAGTTTCTCGACATGTTGATACTTGATTTCAGATGGTTTGAGACTTCAACTCAAGTAATAAGTAACATGTTCATCGTGTGCATCATCCTCTTGGATGAGAACCATGCCAATAGTGTACTCCGAGGTAGCAAGATAAAGGAAATAATTGTCACTGTAATCGGGAGGAAAAAGAAGCAGAGCTCACGTTAGGGACAACTTTAAAGCTTCAAAAGCATTGTTGGCAATGGTATCCCAGACAAACTCTGAATATTTCCTTAGTAGCGGCATAAAACCACGAGTGATCTCGGCGTAATTAGGGATAAAACGACAAAGAAAGTTTGCTTTCCCCTGCAAACTTTGCAACTGGCGTAGTGTAGAAGGAGGAGGGAGATTAAGAATCTCCTGAACCTTAATAGGATCCACCAGGATCCCTTGACGCGAAACGATAAAACCTAGAAGACGGCCATATTCTATGCAAAAAATGCATTTATGAGGATTTAAACGTATACGATAGAATCGACAGCGAACGAAAATGGCTCGGAGGTGGGTAGGGTGATTGACTCTGCACATAGAATGAGCGGATAAATTGTTCAAATAGGGTTGAACGATGTGCTTGATATTATGAAAAGCATAAGACATAGCACATTGAAACATCGCACCAGCGTTATTGAGACCGAAAGGAAGTTTTCGATAGACAAAAGTACCCCAAGGACAAATAAAGGTAGTCTTATGTTGATCCTCGGGAGCAATGTTAATTTGATAATATCCATAGAAACCATACATGAGAGAGAAAATTTCACTTCTGGCGCAGTCATCGACAATCTAATCAATGAAAGGGGTAGGAAAGTTTTCTTTGGGACAAGCTTTGTTAATATCCCTATAATCAACGCAAACACGAATGGTGCCTCCTTTTTTGTCAATCAGGACAGGATTGGAAACCCATTCTGTAAGAGCCACCAGATAAATAAAGCCGGCTTTCAAAAGTTTCTCAACTTCGAGCTTGATATCAGTCGGTTTACGTGGGTGAACTGGAAAAAGGCGTTGCCAGACAGGTTTAGCTCTGGGGTATGTCTTTATCTCATGTACAACAATTGCAGGGTCGATACCTAGCATCTCTTTGTAACTCCAGGCGAAGATGTCATGAAATTATTTGAAGAGAGACGTATAGGTGATGATTTCGTCGGAAGAACACGAAGCTCCAATATGGACATTTTTGACAATCCCAGGTTTTATGGATATGTCAATGGGAATCGTGGGCGAGATACTACTTAAGTTCCCTTCAGCAAACACATCGTGTGTAGTCGCGGGAACCGTCGAGATGACAACAACGGTCGACGGACTCGAAATCTGTTGGTAGTTCTCAAGAGTGTGTTGTTCCAGAAAGAGTATGGAACAATGATGCCCATCATCCCAAGGGGTGTCCTCCATGATGGACATGATCATCTCATCATTGGGAAAAATAACACGAAAAGGATTGGGAGACAACTCATCAAGAGAGGGGGTAGAAGGTATTGCCGATTGAATGGCCTAATAGGCGGATTCAACCAGACTTAATGGCATTGCGTCATCGAAATGAAGATGATCTCTAGGGTCAGGGACAATCCAAGGGTTGTGAGACATAGGAAGTTCGTGAGGCATGGTGTAGATCATGTTGATAGAAGCAACTGACGAGCGTGGAACATCGGGCGGTGGAATGGGGAAAGTACCCATTAATGATGATTCCTTTAGAAGGCCTACACCGACGTTCTCATAACCCGACGGGGTTTTAGCAATAAATGGTACGTTTCCAGTACGAGTATCGGAATTGAAGAAGGCAAGTTGGTCGACAATAATAACCTTTCCTTGATGAGGGAAACGTACTACATGGAAAAGTGTCGACACAACGACGCGCATGGAATCGATCGAGCTACGACCAAGCAAAAGATTATAATCAAGTGGAGCGTCAAAGACTTCCACTTCAACTTGGACCATCTTACCTTCTAGTCTAATGGGCAATGAAGAAGAACACCATAGGGCTTAAAACCAGATCCATTGAAGGCTTTAAGAGTGTTTTGTGATCCATTCAAGGGAGGAGAGCCAATGGCTTTTCAACAAGCGAAAGACATTACACACGTTGAGGCACCCTCGTCGATAACAGTTCGGAAAATGTTCTTATCAAAGACAACAACCTGTATCTGGAACACGAGTTGAGGGGGTAACCCATGAATGTGATCATCCAAGTCAAAGGCTATTAAATTCATATCCGTTGGGTCAATTCCACCAATAGCTTTCACAATAGTGCCTTTTGTTGTGCCGGACAAGTTTGAAGGACTTCAAGGGCTGACATCACAGAAGCTGCTTAAGCCATATCTTCAACAATGTTGTAGTTCTGGGCTACACGAGCATAAGGATTGAAAGCCGATTTTTGAACGACACCCTTAGGGGGGGGTCACAGAACTGTGTCAAGGCTCGGTCATTCGAGATGAAGAGGACTGTTGTTAGGTGGAATTGTGGGAGAAGATTGTACCAAAGAAGGGGGTAAATCATCAACCTTCTCCTTAGCTAGAGAATAATCTTTGTCTTGAGTCGTGAGTGCAACGTTGTTCGACTTAGAATCACCAGTACACATCAAAACATAAGAGGTGGTAGAAGACGAGGGTTGGTCATGGATGAATAACTGAGCCTGTTGTTGAGACGGGAAGGGTTGGGACAAGACTGCCGGTGTAGGTGGTTTTGGAGCTCCTTGAAGGAACTTAGTGATCTCGACACATCGTGGACAATCCTTCGTGTAGTGATCGTCACCACAGATAAGGCAAGGGTATCGGGGTTTGTGCTTATCCCGATCTTTAACAGGAGTGGTTTTAGTTTTCTCTGCTTGATTATTATGTTTGCCCTCCTTATTCTTGCCTCTCCCCTTTTTAGATTTGTTTTTACCAGCTGGGGTAGATTGGACAACATTTACCTCGGAAGTCTTTCCGGTGGGTGTGGAAGGAGACGGATCATTTTGAACATTAGAAGAAGCATATTTAGGGTTTGTGCTTGAAATGGAATGTGATTGAGTTTGAGCAGTACCAGTCACACCATCAGCCACATGCGAGGCAGCTGGAGTAGTTGAAGTGCTGGAAGCATTAGGACGAGGTAAATCAGGTAGTAAATCATAAAGAGTTCCCGTTTGTGAATAAGCGAGATCAAGATATTGAGCACGACTTATAGCCTGCTATTCCATGACAACACCACCCATGGCAATGTCCTTACCAATTTTGTTCACAAATGATTTTGTAAACCATTCTGCTAGTAACTAATCGGGAGTTCAAGTTTAATGAGATGTCGTCTCCTTTGCCACTCATGGATGTGATCAAAGATATGAGTGCCTTTAGTCTATTTAAAGGAATTCAAAATCTCGGTTCCCGTATCATAACAGATCAGTAACTGGTAATGCGTAAGGAAAGCCATAGCTAGGGTGTTGAAATCAGAGAAGAAACCTCATGACAATTCGATATACCACTTCGCAGCATAACCGGTAAGGGTTCGTTGAAAAAGACGTAAACGAATAGAGTCATCCATCAATGAGTTGGATGAACACCATAGGTGAAAAGTCACAACGTGATTGTTTGGGTCCTCTCCCACTTTGCCGTCGAATTTAGGAACATCTAATGGAAGCTTGGATGGGATAACAGGCCATTGGGGAGAGTGACCAATAGGATCATTTAAAATTCTTGACAAATCTGGCAAATCCAAAGTAGTAAGAAAGGGTAACTGTCGATTCACTTGTGGGTACTGGTGGCTTTGGGGAGGAAGGCTTGTTGGCAAACCAGTAGGACCATAAGCAGTCTGCATATAATGTGAAGACCCAAGCATATTCAACGATGGTTGGAGAGTATAGTAGCTCATAGAATTATACCCTGGAACAGGGGTTTGAGTTTGATAATTTTCCCCCCAAATGGGATTAAATGAACCTGGATATAGTTGGCCCATGCTAGGGGGTGTAATGGACGCAGTTGGAAACTGTTGCCCCCCAGTCGATTGAGGAGGATTTTGTATCAACTGATTCCAATACTAGGTCAAGGACGGAGGTATGTTTTTCCCATAAGGTGGGGTTGGTCCTCCCATCGAAGGTGGTGTTCCAATTGGGGGCTGTGTTCCAAAAGGAATTTGCCCACTGAGAGGGGGTTGTGTAATACCACCATGGTGAGGCTGAACACCAACCGAAAATTGATAAGCTGGAGTGAATGACAGAATAGCACCACTAGGATTAGGATTTATAGTAGAAGATGAAGAAGGTACTCCAAAAGGAAATTGAGGGAGTGTTGGAACAAAATCAGGAAGAAAGTTCCCAGAAGAAGAAGGACCGCTAGGAGAACCAGATGGTGTTTGTGCAGGAGTAGCAATGGTAGCATTCAACGCACGCTATCCATGTGGTAGTGTCAGATTGACGTTGGGCGTGCGTGGTGTGTGGATAGGAGAAAGACTAACTGCAGGTAACCCAGTTGAAACACTCGTAGTAATTTCCAGATGGCCCATTTTGGTAGGGACAGTAAAGTGATAAGCGGTAGTCAATGGTACTGTCTCAAGATTAGAGATCTCAGAAATCACAGGAGCATTAATTTCAGAAATCATGGGTGAACCTGGACCAAAAAGTTCTCGTCAGAAAACACCTGTAGACCAAAAAGGATCTTGGCCTTCTATACTAGGAAAGGGTCCAGTCGGAGATCCAGAATACACAATAATTAAGTCTCCGGAAGAGTCTTCTCAAATAAAACGTCTCTCGAAATCAGGGTGAAGTTGAAAGTCCTCTTGAGTGTTGGTAATTTGAAAATGTTCTAGAGAGTCAGTTCGTTCCACTTGTGGTGTGGTGACGACTGTGGATTCACTTTACCGAGGAGAGCCCTCAGGTGTATGTGTAGGCAAGGGTTGAGAACCATCCAGATGGTCTGGAGATAAACCTTGCATTCTACGTGAACGACGTGGAGGAGGTATTGTAAATGAGTGATGAACTTTGCGAAGAAAATCCTAAGGTCAACTTCGAGAAACAAACAACACACCCTAGTAAACAAAATCTAGATAGCAACACCAAGTAAACAAGACCTTTTAATTTCGAAGCCACTAGTTGGTGATGAAATCCAACGTCGCAGCAATGAGACGAGAAGGGGCAGGGCTAGGGTGGAAAATTTATGATGACGACTTTCTTAATGAACTTACACCCTAGTGCAAGCTCCGACACATAATCGTAGGTGTACCCTCCAAGGAGCCCGAGTGAGTTTGGTCAATGTCAATTCCAGGTACCGTGGAGACTTTCCCCTCCACAATCACCTTGGGTAAGAACCTAGAAACATAGGCCACTAAGGTCACCACCAAAAACAATAAAGCCTGGGGGGACAGTCGACAGTCCGATCCACACGCAAGGGCAGGGTATCTAGCCTGAAATCAATGCAAAAGGATTCCACTCATCATTGTGGGTATACCTTCGAGTGATCCCCGTAATACGTGCAATCTCTACATTGATATCAATAAAGTAGGGTGAGTAACTCCGCCAATATCAATGCGACCTAATGTTTGACCCTTGTGTGGGAAGGGCTTCCCAGGACAAGATGTTGCAAATGGAATTTAACACTCCCTAACACAAGATGCTATTGTGGGTTTTGTGCTTTTGGAGAGTGTATCTCTCTTCCTACTCCAAAGTGCTAGCCTAGCTAAATGTTGGTGTAATAGAGCCCTAGAAAAGAGTTACTAGATAAATTTTATGATTACGCAGTGTTATTAAGAGTTGTTGTTTACTCAAAGGAAACAGAAGTGAAACTTATGTTGTATGAATCTAACCCAACAATGCAAGGATGAGAATGAAGTATATCACTTTTTGTTCAATGAATCCTATGTATGGGAGAGAGAGAAATTTTTCCAGATCAACCTTGAACTACAATGAAAAATTTCCTTTGAAATGCAAATGCAAACAATCACTTATCAAATAACAATTCTCTAATGTGTTTTTTTCAAACAACTCAAAAATCTCAATAATTTGATTTTCAATGTTTTTCTAAACGAAAAGAATATTTTGAAAGAAAAACTTTTTGTTCACTTTTCAAAAAGGACCCATACTATGACAGCGAGAGTACATAAAATCAAAAGCCAAATGAACAAGCAATGATAAACACCCAATCCACTCTTTCAATGAAAACAAAAATAAAGAGCAACCAATTAAGTCTTTTCAAATACAAAAGAAAATGAACTTTCAAAACAATAAGCAAATCAGAAAAACCAAGTACTCAACTTTCAACCAATCATTGGTTCTTAACTAATCCAACACACTTAGATTCTGAAGTCAGAGAGAATGATTTTTCCAAGAAAAGTCAAGAAACGAAAGTCAAGACACAAATGACAAGAAAAGCCTTGAAATCCTAAGACTGTTCATGCATGCAAATGAAGACAAGAATAACATCAATCCATGGTCCAAAAAACTCTTATGAGGCAATCAAATTGATCTGGGCAGTTAAAAATGCCAAAATTCAAATCTAAAAATTTGAACAAATGAGTTCGTAGGCAGGCAATATTACACAGTGCGAGAATCATTGATTCTCGTAGGTGACCCTTGAGCAGGGTGCGAGAACCTCGCACTAAAACCTAAAGGCAGAGTGTGAACTCTACCTATTCTCACAGGCTGCAATGAAGTACAGTGCGAGAATGTCTAAACATAATCAAAATTTTGGAAAATGAAGCGAAATTGAAAAAGGCCTCTGGACCCAGAGGGTCTATTAGGATATCCTGAAGACTTAGAGATTGATAGGATAGGAGAAAAGTAAAACCAAAATAAATGGCCACAGAAAAACACCAAAAGCCACAAAGAAAATGGGATTGTTCCCCAGTGGAGTCGCCAATTTTGTTATTGGATAAATCCGTAAGTGCGGACACTAACCAATCTCCCTAGATCCACCTGGATCTAGAACAAAGCAAGACAGAACATGACTCTTTCCCTAGATTCTAACCATTGAATTAAATAGGAGGCAAGAACAAATAACATACCTTATTATCGCGTCCTATGGTCTTTGTTGCTCCTGCTTTGCTCCAGTGCTCTTGTGCAGCCAAAACCAAGACAACACAAACCAACCAAAGTGAAGAAAGCACAATCTATTCAACAGTCAATCTATGTATATGATCAAGGAATTATACAATAAAGTGGAAATAACTTTATGGGAAAGGGACATGTTACTGTATCATATTAATGGAAAGTAAATCTTACAACCTGAGCCTTGATGTCACAAAATTCCTTTCGATGGCCCTTGGCTCGGACACACACACTTGCTTACTTGCATGAAGAAGATCAACCCTTTGGATAAACTTGCTGGAGTCTTCAAGTTGCTTCTCAATGCTAAGTCCTTCACACAATCCTTTCACCAATTTTCCAATGAATCTTGCTTAACCTTTTCCATGAAATTCCCTCAATATATAGGAGAAAATGAATTGGTTACTTGGATAAGAATGATCCCAAAATATCATGGAATCTAGTACTAGGATAATCATTCGAATGCCATCTCATCCTTTTAGAAGATTCCCTTATAGAAGCATCGAGAATTCATCTTTTTCCTTGCTTTAAAAAGAGTTCGCACCCTAGCAGTTCAACACAGTGTGAACTTCTCGCACCCTTACTTAAGGAAGCCTACGAGAATCATACATTCTCGCAGGCAAATATACTAGCAGCCTGCGAACAGTCTTCAAAAATGAGATTTCTGAAAAGAGAAGAAAGTAACTTTTCTTAGGAGAAAGTTCTTATGAAGAGCCTGCGTACACCATCATCAATACATCATCATGATGACCAAAATCATGGGTAACACCTCATCATACACATACATTGTCCCAACACAATAATATAATTTGTTTCATCTGTAAATGAACAACTCAATATGCAACATCCTTGTTCATTATCATCAAGTGAAGATGATAAAATATTTTCAAATATTTCATCATCAAAGAGANAAAAATTAAACTTTACTTATCTCATCATTCATTTTAAGGCCGACTAGGTCCTAAGGAGACATAGTTTTCTAGGCACTAGATTTATTCCCTTACCAGTTAAAATCACGACGTAACCTTCAGGATGCACTACCTGCTCCAAGGGTGCCACTCAGCTCTTTCTGTTTTATTTTCACGATGTGCCCTTCAAGACGCACTACGTGCTCCAAGGGTGCCACTTTCCTCTTTCCAGTTTCCTTGTGTGACGTGCCCTTCAAGATGCACTACATGCTCCAAGGGTGTCACTTGCCTCTTAAATGAATTTGGTAGACGTCAAACCCTTGGAGTCAATAATCCGCCAGGTGATATTGTTGGAGACTAAGGGCCTCTAAGGAATATGTACCCTTCCTTATTGCTCCCCACTTAGAATCATCATGAGTGAAGGTCACAGTCTTCTCTCACGACATTATGGGTATTCTCAAACTAGATAATTGTTAACCTATAGTTCAAGCCGAAACAAGAGTGCTAGTAGGTTGTGGCAGGGCTTCTACCACAGCTCTCCTTCAAAGTATCTGGTTGTCGTGTGTGACCCCTCTACTCCAAATGTGAGTTTGTTCGGTAAGCTATCGTCAGCCTACATTCATCAACGAATCATGTCAGCAATAATAATCAATCATCGTAATATCTAATCATATGTACATATGTCACATCGACAACATTCAAACCCAATATTCCACTTCCTGACTCAATTCACAGTCCAAGGGGTTTCATCGATGCCTTTGCATCCTCAATGTCCAAAGTCCTACACACGCAGAAGAACCAAGTCAATATCACTTGTCTATGTAAATACAACAAAATAACATATCATAAAATCCATAATATCTCATAATCATAATCAAAACGACCAATAATATAATAACCCAGATCAGTTGCGTGTAAGTGTCCTCAAAGAATAAGTTTGCTTAGTGCGTACAAGAGAGGGATGTTACAATATCAATTGTTTTTATTGTTTTGGGAATTTAAGCCCATACATCTAGGATTTGCGTACCTAATTGAGATTGTTGCAAAAAATTTATATCAATGCCACAAAGTTCCATGAAGAAAATTGTATGTCGTGGATAAACATGTATGGAATCTCACTTGCATAGTTGTTTGATGTGTTTGAGATCAATTATCATAAAACTTCTTCCCTTGCTACGTTTTTACTGTACATCATCCCTTTTCCACTTTAATCACAAGCCCTCTCTTCCAATATACCTGCCTTTTCATTCTTGTATACCAACAAATATATAGATTTCATTAAATCAGCGATGAGGATAAAATATCCACTAGTCTAAACCTATATGTATGCATTCACACTGAAACTATGGCAAACCATCCTCATGGATCATCCATTTTTACAACTCAATATTTTCATTGATTGATGCAAGCAATTTTCCATGAAATGCATTGACATTGAATACAACACCCTTTGTCTCCTTTTCACTAGCAGGTTTTGGTTTCCCATTTTTGATGGAAAATACCGAAATTCATCCTTTCTGAGGTTTAATCTCCTCATCATACACATACATTTTCCCAACACAATAATATAATTTGTTTCATCTATAAATGAACAACTCAATATGCAACATCCTTGCTCATTATCATCAAGTGAATATGATAAAATGTTTTCAAATATTTTATCATCAAAGAGACAGACAAAATTGTTTTGTATTCCTCTCAACCAATTATGTATCTAATCATAATTATACTTCTCACAAGAAATGATGAATATATGAGACTCTTCTTGATACCAAATACGATAGGATTTTTCCCTAGGAAGTATCAAGGAGACATAAAGTTTCAAAATATCATCCATTGACCTAGTACTTGTTAGTTAGTTATAACCTTAATAGCATATGACTGTACACTGCGAGTTGTTCTAGCCACCGGTACTAGTCGTTAGGATTTCGTCTTTTGTTCTTGATTCAGTTGTTATGTTTCTTGCCTATAAGGTTTATCCTATCATATAGTACATATGCGCTCTGCAAATTCTTGTTCCCAAACTGTCTTCTCTATATTATCTTCTTCATTTATTATTTTTTCATGGTATCAGAGTGCGGGAGGTAAGACTCTTCACATATCTTGGAGAGCATTCCTTTTAAAATAGCGTTAGAGAAAACATAATGAATGAAGGCATCCCTACAGAA
>JASDQU010014215.1:44652-64181 GCA_032191745.1 Picea mariana | reverse complement strand
TGATGTGTTAAAATATTCTTTTATTATTTCTGTAGATAATGTTTTTGAGTCTTGGGTGGTAGATTCAGGGGCTTCATTTCATGCCACACCCCATAGGAAACATTTTCTAGATTATGTTCAAGGTGATTTTGGATAGGTTCATTTGGGTGATGATGCACCATGAAAAATTGTTGGAATGGAAAAGGTAAAAATAAAGAAAAGTAATGGAAACCAATGGTTATTGAAAGAGGTAATACATGTTCCAAATATAAGGAAAAATCTAATTTCAATAGGACAGTTGGAAAGTGAAGGTTGTATATCCATATTTACAAATAAGGTTTGAAAGGTCACTAAAGGATCTGCAAAAGGAGGGAAGGTAGGTACATTGTATTTGTGTACTTGTAATACCGACTCTTCTATCTCTTTAGATTCTACAGGACTGGATAAAACACTGTGGCATTATAGGTTTGGACACATGGGTGAGAAGGGGATGCAGATACATCACAAAATATTGTGTGATCTTAAAGAAATTGATTTGGACTTCTGTGAGCATTGTGTTTATGGAAAATAGAAGAGAGTCACATTTCTCAGATTCGGAAAAGAAAAGAAGAGTGAAATTTTAGAGCTTGTGCATACAGATGTATGGGGACCAACTCAAGTATCATCTCTTTGTGTCTCTTGTTATTATGGTACTTTTATTGATGATGCAACTAGAAAAACTTGGGTTTATTGCATTCGACAAAAATCTAATGTTTTTTATACTTTTAAGAAATGGAAAAATTTGGTTGATAATGAGACAAGAAAAATGTTGAAGTGTCTATGATCAGATAATGGAGGTGAATATTGCAGCAAAGAGTTTGATGATTATTGTTCATACCATGGGAGTCATAGAGAGAATACAGTTCCAATAACACTGCAAGAAAATGGTGTGTTAGAAAGGAAGAATATGAGATTGCATGTTGGTTTTCCCTTACAGTTCTGGGCAAAAGTTGTAGATATTGTTGTTTACTTAATAAACAGAGGACCTTCAATCTCTTTGGATGGTAGAATTCCAAACGAGGCATAGACATGTAAAAAGGTAAACTATTATTTTTTGAAGACTTTTGGTTATGAAGCATTTCTCCATATTGATAACGAAAATAGAACAAATATTGAGGCAAAATCTAAGAAGTGTACCTTTATTCGATATTGTGTTAATGATTTTGGTTATCGCTTATGAGATTATGAAAATAACAAAATCATTAGGAGTAGAGATGTCATATTCAATGAGAAGGTCATGTACAAAGATTACTTTTAGGGAAAGAAACAGGAAAAATAAAAACCAGAATACACAGTGCTTGATGAGATCACTCAAAAGGAAATTCCAAAAGAACCAGAAAATCAAAATGTACAACAACAAAAGAAACAGATACCTCAAACTCTTGTAAGTGTTGTTATAATATCTACCAGGTTAAGTAGACCCCTTGAACGATACTCCCACTCATTGTATTATTTATTGTTGACTGAATATGGTGAACCAAAATGTTATGAAGAGGCAATGCAGGTAGACACCAAAAACAAGTGGGAGCAAAGCATGAAAGAGGAAATGGATTCCTTGGTAAATAACCATACTTGGTACTTGGTTCAGTTTCCTACAGGGAAAAGAGAATTGCAGAATAAATGGGTTTACAAGTTGAAGGAAGAAGATGAAGGAAAAACACGGTACAAGGCTAGACTTGTTGTAAAGGGGTTTGCACAAAAGAAAGGTATATATTTTGATGAAATATTTTCTCCTGTTGTTAAAATGACTTCAATTAGGATTATTGTAAGTCTTGTGGTAGTAGAAAATTTGCATCTTGAACAGTTATGTAATGTACCTCAAAAACTGTCACAAAAAAAATAAATTGTTTGTACAATTATCCTTGCATAGTTTCAAGACTCAAGCAATTAAGTCTTCTATTATAAAGATTGAGTCTAAAAGTTTGTTAGAGACCTTACTGTCATTGATTGTCTTTACTATGCAACTTAACTTCCTACTCAACGATACAACAAGTGTATACTCCTACCTTCAATGTCATTTAAAGTTTTTGTAAAGATTACCAATATTTTCTTATTTGATGATGTCTATAACACCATCACGGATTTAACTATACGAGCGACTTGTAAATAGGTCTGCTACTTCCATACCTCTAATCGAGAAGAAGATTATCCAATCAACACACAACAACTCCCGAAGTCACGAAAAGTGACCAGCATGTCGGGATTTCGTAGTTCAAGATTTCGTGAGTACAACAGCCAACCTCAACGCCAACAATTCTCGAAATCGTGAAAAGTAACCAGCATTTTGGGATTTCTGAGTTCAGGATTTCACGAGTACAATAGCTAACCTCAATGCACAATAATTACCGAAATTGTGAAAGGTAACCAACATTTCAGGATTTTGGAGTTCGAGATTTCGCGAATACTACAGCTAACATCAACACCAAACCACTCTCGAAATTGAAAAAAGTAACCATCTTTTCGGGATTTCGGAGTTCGAGATTTCGTGAGTACAAAAGCCAAACATCAACAGATAAAACTTTCGAAATGTGAAACAAAGGGGAAGTCTGGTCTAGCGCTTCGCGGTTTCAGGGTTCGGAACTTCGTGAGTTCAAGTGTCCCAAACTACAACATATACGAACTTCCGAAATGTGAAAAGGAAAAGTTGGGCTTGCATTTCAGGGTTTCAGGGTTTAAGACTTCGTGAGCTCAAGTACAACGACATATGAAAAATGCAAAAAAGGAAAAGTGAGACTCACATTTCAAGGTTTTGGGGTTCGGGACTTCGTAAGTTCCAGTGCCCGAACATCAACCTAAACAAAATTTCGAAAAGTGAAAAGCATGCCCAACACTTCGTGATTTCAGGGTTTAGAATGTCATGACTTCAACAGACAAAACATCAAACACAAACAATTCCTGAAATTACGAAAAGGAACGTGCGGGATTTCAAGGTTCGGAAATTTGCGAGTTCCAGTGTCCAAACATCGACATAAACAATTTTCCGAAACGCGAAAAGGAAAGGGTGAGACCTATGTTTCAAGATTTCAGGGTTTCACAGTTTTCATAACCAAACACTCAACATACAACAATTCCCGAATTTCGAACGGTGAAAGGATGTGGGACCAACACTTCGCTATTTCAGGATTCGGGGTTTCAGGGTTTCAAATGCCAAACAACAACACACAACAACTTTCGAATTCTTAAAGGTGAAAGGATGTGGGACCAACACTTCAGGATTTTAGGATTCAAGGTTTTGGGGTTTCTAATGCCAAACAATAATACATAACAACTCCCGAATTCATAAACTTGAAAGGATGTAGGACCAATAGTTCAGGATTTCGAGGTTTCTAATGCCAAACATCCAACATAAAAAAACTTCCGAAAAAAGAAAGGGTGGGACCTGCATTTCAGGGTTTCGGGGTTCGAAACTTCATGAGTTCAAAATCCATACATCAACATACATGAACCTCTGAAAGGCGAAAAGAAAGTTGGACTAATTTTTCCTGTTGAAAAAAAATTAAGGTAATAATTCAATTCAAAACACAAAGGAAGAGAGTACTTTGCTTCTACTATAACTCTTCACACTATTTTCATCACTCCCTGATCTTTATCCCTTACGGGTGCTCTTGATTTTCATTTTCTGGGAGAACTCTTACTTTTGTTTCTGGGAGACTAAAGGTGTAGAAGAATATGATATACCTTTACCTCACAGAATTCTGAAAGACTAAGGACTTAGGAATTTTACACGCACAAAAGGGAACAAAGGATAAAATTTTCCATATAAGGTAAATTCTATAATATTCACTTAGAGCCTCTTTTAATCAATGCATTAAACATCAACAATACTAGATCTGTGCATCTATGTAAATACATGATTAAGGATATCGTTCCATCAGAGATTGGTCATTATAAGTGATGTTCCGAGGGATCTGAGTTTGGTTTCTTGGGGATTTATCTACAGAGAGGATTTGCCTTATTGTCGTTAATCTCCTGCTTTCCTTACTTATAGAAATATAATTACAGGTTTCCTTCACATATATTCCCCACAACAAACAAAAATGGAAAACGTTACAGTTTCAATTTAATCAATACAATGCATCAGAAAAATTATTCAGACAGAGAATGGACATCATTCTAGTTTGGATTTAATATGAAATCGAAATAAAAACATAGCCATTCATAATAGACATGGGTAGATCAACATATCTAAATCCAATCCGCTGGAATACAAAGGGAACAACCACGTTCCTCCTAACTGTAGAATAGGGCAACCAAATTCACTTGCCCGATTTACCCCCTAGCCTGACCATGAATCCATGAGGGCGAACTTGGAAACTCCTCCTCAGCAATGTCCTTCAATTCCAACAGTTATCCTCTTTCCTCACACTTACTCAACAGTGCTCATAACAACAAGCGAGCTCAGAAAACCTCTTCCCCGCATACTTGGAAGCATCTTGCCTCCTCGCATATGCTATTTATCAATTTTTGCCCGAGTCTTTTTCCCTCCTTTGGGGATTTTCACAACTCTCTGAATCCCTGATTTCAGGGGCTTCCAGTGGTCAAATCTCTAATTTTCCACTTTTCATAATCAACCTAGAGGTAGTTCCAACATGTTCCCCACTCATGGAATCATGGTCAACTGATTTTAACATGGCTGTTCCATTTGTCCTCTTGCAATTAATATAAATATTCTATTGTGTTACAAGTGTCATAGACAAATAGTTAGTTGAGTCCAAACAAATCTTTACCCAATAGTCACAATAATTAAATACAATTATTAAATTCGAAATTCGTAATTTCCATAAATATCAAATATTTTCCAGATTCGAATTTGCCAAAAATGGAAACAAATTTCCAGCACACAAAAATAAAAATATTTTATTTTTGGGGGATGTCACATCCTTTCCCCCTTCAATAAAACACTGTCCTCAGTGTTTGTTCCTTTCCTAGAATAGGATTGGATGAGATTTCTGCAAATCTCCCTCCAATTCCCAAGTGGCCTCCTCAGGACTAAAGTGTTTCCATTGCACCTTTACCTGAGCGACGACTCTGTTCTGAAGTGTTATTTCTCTTCGGTCTAGAATGTGCAAGGTTTCCACCTGGAACTTTCCCTTGGGTTCAACCTACACCAAGTTCCAATCAATCATATGAGTAGGGTCATGAATATACTTTTTCAACAAAGAAACATGAAATACATTATGAATTCTTAGATTAGCTGGAAGTGCAAGTTGATATGCTACGGGTCTAATTCAAGCTAGTATCTCGAAGAGCCCACAAAACCTGGCTGCCAGCTTGGCATAGTTCCCTAACTTCAATGAGATTTTTTGGGCTTTGAACTTCAAATAAACATGGTCTCCCACTTGAAATTCCAAGTGTCTTCTTTTCTGATCTGCATAGCTCTTCTGTCTGTCTTGTGCTTCTTTCAATTTCTGTTGTACCCTTTTTACCATGTTCTCCATTTCTTGGAGCATCTCTGGTCCAACCATGAGTCTATTAGCTGGGTTATCCCAACTAATTGGAGTTGTACACTTTTTTTCGTATAGTATTTCGAAAGAGCTCAACTTAGCTGAAGTTTGGTACCCATTGTTATATGCAAATTCTACCAAGTGTAGGTAGTCTTCCCACTTGTTCGGCTTTGTTCTTACATACATGCAGAGCATATCCTCTATGATTTGGTTTGTCCTTTCGGTTTGTCCATTCGTTTGTGGATGACAACTCGTACTGAAATTCAAATTAGTATTTAGCCCTACAAACAATTCCTTCCAAAAAGAGGATGTGAATTTTACGTCTCTATCTGAAATCACCATTTTAGGAATACCATGCAGTCTAAAAATTTCTTTCATGAATATTTCAGAAATGTTAATATCTTTAAAAGTAGACTTTAGAGGAATAAAGTGTGCAGACTTACTAAGTTTATCGATTACAACCATGATTGAATCATTTTGTTTCTGATTTTTAGGCAAACCTGCTATAAAGTCCAGTGATATGATCTCCCATTTCCATTCTGGTACTGGTAATGGTTGTAATAGGTTGGCTGGATGCTGGTGTTCGTCCTTAACCTGCAGACAATCTTGGCACCTAGCCAAATACTCTGTTGTTTTTACCTTCATATTAGGCCAGTAAAATATTTTTTTGAGTGTTACTGTTTTTTGGTAACTTGGATGGCCAGAATACGGTTTCTTATGCAGTTCGTCTAAAATAGTTAATTTTAGCTCTATTGAATCTTAATAGTCCCTTATTGTCGATACTTACATCTGGTTTATCTGAGTTTGTGATACTATTTTGAAATTCTTCCATTATCTTAGTGTAATTTCCATCGTTGATATCTGCCGTCCTTATTCTTTGTTCCAGATCACTTTCTTCCTTGATGATGTTTATCTCAAATAACCCATGGATTCTACGGCTTAAAGCATCAATGACTTTATTTTCCTTACCCTTGATATGTCTGACCTCGAAGTTAAATTCGCTCAGGAAGGCTAGTCACCTTGCTTGTCTTTCATTAATGTATGGTTGGTTAAACAAATATTTCACCCCGCTATTATCCATCAATAGTAAGAATTTTTTGTCCATTATATAGTGTCACCACATTTTTAGGGCATGTATTACTGTTGCCAATTCTAAGTCATGAGTGACATAATTTTGCTCGTGTTCCTTTAATTTCCAGGACTCATAACATATCATGTTCCCTTCTTGAGTTAGAATACCACCTAGTCCCTCTTTACTTGCATCAACGCATATTGTGAAGTCTTTATCTGGGTCTGCTACCTTCAAGATGGGTGCTGATGTCAATAATTCTTTTAGCTTGTTAAAACTATCTCGACACTTTTGCGACCAGTTAAACTTGGTCCCTTTCTTTTGTAATGACGTGATAGGGTAGGCTATCTTGGAGAACCCCTCTATAAATCTGCGATAATATCTGGTGATTCCCATGAATGACCATAAATCTACCACATCCTTAGGCGCTGGCCATTCCATAATGGATTTTATCTTTTCCGAGTCTACGACAATACCTTCTGAGGAAATGACATGTCCTAAGTATTGTATTTATTTTTGATAAAAGTCACATTTGTCGAATTTCGTGTATAGCTTGTGTTTCCTTAGTGTTTGCAGAACTATTCTTAGGTGTTCATCATGTTCCTTCTTCATTTTAGAATAGACTAGAATGTCATGAATAAATACTACTACTAATTTGTCTAAGTAGTGGCTGAAAATGTTGTTCATCAAGCACATAAATGTGGCTGGTGCATTTGTGAGTCCGAAAGGTATGACTACAAACTCATAGTGTTTGTATCTTGTACAAAAAGTTGTTTTGTTTATGTCCTGGTCCTTTATCCTAACTTGATGATAACCAGATTGTAAATCCAATTTTGAGAAGATCTTGGCCCCACCAACTTGATCGAACAGATCATTTATCCTGGGTAAGGGGTATTTGTTCTTAATGGTCACTTTGTTCAATTGTCTATAATCGATACATAGTCTTAGAGTATTGTCTTTCTTTTTCACAAAGAGGACTGGTGATCCCCATGGCGAGACACTTGGTCTGATATACTCTTTGTTCAACTACTCCTGTAATGTATTTTTAATTCTGTTTGTTCTGATAGGCTCATTCGGTAGGGTTCTTTTGAGATGGGGGATAATCTGGGTAGTAAGTCTATAGAGAAATCTATTTCTCTCCTAGGAGGTAATTCTGGTATCTCATCAATAAACATGTCTTTGAATTCCCGTAGGACAGCAAAGTCCTCTAACTTGGGCTTATCTTCTGTTTCTAATAGATTCGTCACTTACATGGCGTAAACTTGACATCCCTTTCTAATACATTTCTTGAATTTCATCGCTGAAACTTGTCTGACTGACAGAGGTTTTGGTATACCTTGGGTTGTTCTAACAATGCCAAAATTATCTTTATAGCTAAGTATCTTTGTATAATAGCCTAGTACTGCTTTGTGTTGTTCCAACAAATCTATCCCAATAATCATATCATAAGATTCTAGTGGTAGGATGTTCAGATTGGTCCTTATCTGTTGACCATCTAAGATGAACTCAAGATCAAAAATAAAGTTAACTACTTTTCTTTTAGTACCTATTGCTAGTTGTACAAGCCAAGATTTTTTGTTCTTTTGTTTCTTAAGTTTATTCATCTCTACTACATCGGGAGTAATATAACTTAACGTAGCTCCAGGGTCAATTAAAATCGAAATTCCAGTGTCATGGATTTCACCTTCGACTTCTACCATCGAGGACTGGTGGTCAGCTTGTCAACCATTTATGGCTACATTTATCCGATGCAAACTTCTACCCATGTCTCCTACTGTCGAGGCTTCCTGTAAATTGTGAACATCAGTTCTGTTTGCTGTAATTAAACGTGGATAGTTCCTCCTTAGATGAGGCTCTCCACACTCCCAACACTTTAATGGCTCATGGAAGTTGTCCCCAAACTTCTTCATTCCCAGGTTTACCGGTTTACCACTACCTTGCATATTTGGATGATTGGTGTGAAAATCCTTCCTTCGGAAAAAATTTGCTGCATTCCGATAAGGAGCTGGCTGGTATCCCTTCTTCTGCTGGTTTATTCCATCTTGCTTCTTATCCTTCCAGGTCTTGGGAAACTCCACCTATTGTTTATACTGGTCATAGCACATTCGTTCTTTCTTGAATACCTCACTCAAGGATTTGGGGTTGTCAAACTCAATTCTGTCCCTGTAGAATTGTGGTAAATAGCTTAAGAATCGTTGGATTTTTACCTTATCCTCCCAAATGTATGGTATGAACCTTAGTAGTTCCAGGAATTTATTTATAAGGTCCTCCATCGTCATTTGTCCAAGTTGTAACTCATAAAATTCTTTCGTATTCCTTTCATAATAGCTTTCAGAAAGGTATTATTTCTTGAAATACTTCTTGAAATCGGGCCATTCCAACTGTTTCTCCTTTAGGCCCTTGGCTAATTTCAGGTCCTACCACCAAATGTTGGCCTTCTCCTTCAAATTGTAGATGGCCATTCTGACCTTCATGTTGCCGGAATAGTTGTAGATTTGGAAGTATTTTTTGACATCCAACAACCATGCCTCGACTTCTTCTCCTGTCCTGGATTCTCCATCTAAAGTAGTTGGTTTAATCTTTTTAAATTCTCCTTCAAGGTGGTCTGTTTTTTTTCTTTTTCTGTCTGGTGTGGTTTTGTCTTCAGCTGAAGGTGTCCCTTAAGACGAACTGTCTCCTTTTTTTGTTTCCGCACTAGAATTCTTGGAGGCCCTTTTGCTGACCTCTTCCTCATGGTTATCATATTTTAGGCTTTTCTTGGTTACTATACTACACAAAATGACTTCATTTATCTCTTGTTGTTCCTATTGTGCCTTCCTCAATTTTTCATTGTCGGCCATGAGAACCTGTAGTTCAACAATAAGGTTCCTCATTGTTTCCAACACCTCTGTGGGTGAGCTTCCATCACTGCTCTATCTTAGATCTCCAAGAGGTCGTTGTTGCTGATTCTCTTCCACCTTGATTTCTGCACCTTCTTGAGATGCCATTATTCAACACAAAACATAAAAGATTTTTGTTTGTAATCCAAAAGATTTATTAGTTTTTTCATAAATCAGAAGATATACTAAGAAATTAATGTGGCCCTATTAAGGTCTAGTGTTGTAACTTTTGCTCTAATACCATATGTAATGTACCTCAAAAACTGTCACAAAAAAAATTTTTGTTTGTACAATTATCCTTGCATAGTTTTGAGATTCAAGCAATTAAGACTTTTGTTATAAATCTTGAGTTTGAAAGCTTGTTAGAGACCTTTCTCTCGTTGATTGTATTTACTATGCAACTTAACTTCCTTCTCAACGGTACAACAAGTGTATACTCCTCCTTTCAATGTCATTTAAAGTTTTTTGTAAAAATTACCAATATTTTCTTATTTGATGATGTCTATAACACCATCATGGATTTAACTATACGAGCAACTTGTAAATAGGTATGTTACTTCCATACCTCTAATCGGGAGGAATACTCTCCAATCAACACACAACAACTCCCAAAGTCATGAAAAGTGACCAGCATGTCGGGGTTTCAGAGTTCGGGATTTCGCGAGTACAACAGCTAACCTCAATGCACAACAATTCCCAAAATTGCAAAAAGTAACTAGCATTTCAGGATTTCGGAGTTCAGGATTTCGCAGGTACAACAACCAACCTCAACGCACAACAATTCCTGGAATCGCAAAAGGTAACTAGCATTTTAGGATTTCAAAGTTCGGGATTTCATGAATACTACAACTAACATCAACACCAAACCACTCCCGAAATCGTGAAAAGTAACCATCTTTTCAAGATTTCAGAGTTCAAGATTTCATGAGTACAGAAGCCAAACATCAAAAAATACAACTTTCAAAATGCGAAACAAAGGGGAAGATTGGTCTAGCACTTCGGGGTTTCAGGGTTCGAAACTTCGTGAGCTCAAGTGTCCCAAACTACAACATATATGAACTTCCAAAATGCGAAAAGGCAAAGTGGGGCCTGCATTTCGGGGTTTCGGGGTCTGGGACTTTGTGAGCTCAATTAAAACGACATATGTGAAATGCGAAAAAGGAAAAGTGAGACCCGCATTTCGGGGTTTCGGGGTTTGGGACTTCATGAGTTCCAGTGCCCAAACATCAACCTAAACAAACTTCCGAAATGCGAAAAACATGCCCAACACTTCGGGATTTCAGGGTTCAGAATCCGACGACTTCAAAAGCCAAAACATCAAACACAAACAATTCCTGAAATTGTGAAAAGGAACATGCAGGATTTCGGGGTTTAGAACTTCACGAGTTCCAGTGTCCAAACATCGACATAAACAATTTTTCGAAATGCGAAAAGGAAAGGGTGAGACCTACATTTAGGGATTTCGGGGTTCGGGGTTTCACGATTTTCATAACCAAACACTCAACATACAACAATTCCCAAATTTTGAAATGTGAAAGGATGTCGGACCAACACTTCGGGATTTTGGGATTCGGGGTTTCAAATGCCAAACAACAACACACAACAACTCCCAAATTCTGAAAGGTGAAAGGATGTGGGACCAACACTTTAGGATTTCGGGATTCGGGGTTTCAAGGTTTCTAATGCCAAACAACAATACACAACAACACCTGAATTATGAAAGGTGAAAGTATGTGCGACCAACACTTCGAGATTTTGGGTTTCGATGTTTCAGGGTTTCTAATACCAAACATCCAACATAAACAAACTTTCGAAAAAAGAGAAGGTGGGACCTGCATTTCGGTGTTTTGGGGTTCGGAACTTCGTGAGCTCAGAATCCATACATCAACATACATGAACCTCCGAAAGGCGAAAAGAAAGTTGGACTAAGTTTTCCTATTGAAAAAAAAAAGGTAATAATTCAATTCAAAATGCAAAGGAAGAGAGTATTCTGCTTCTACTGTAACTCTTCACACTATTTTCATCACTCCCTGATCTTTATCCTTTACAGGTACTCTTGATTTTCGTTTTTTGGGAGAACTCTTACTTTCATTTCTGGGAGACTGAAGGTGTAGAAGGATATGATATACCTTTACCTCATAGAATTCTGAAAGCCTAAGGACTTAGGAATTTTACATGCACAGAAGGGCACAAAGGATAAAATTTTCCATATAAGTTAAATTCTATAATATTCACTTAGAGCCTCTTTTAATCAATGCATTAAACATCAACAACACTAGATCTGTGCATCTATGTAAATAGATGATTAAGGATATCATTCCATCAGATATTGGTCATTATAAATGATGTTCTGAGGGATCTGAGTTTGGTTTCCTGCGGATTTATCTACAGAGAGGATCTGCCTTATTGTCGTTAATCTCCTCCTTTCCTTACTTACTTATAGAAATATAATTACAGGTTTCCTTCACATATATTCCCCACAACAATCAAAAATGGAAAACATTACAGTTCCAATTTAATCAATACAATGCATCAAAAAAATCATTCAGACAGAGAATGGACATCATACCAGTTTGGATTTAATATGACATTGAAATAAAAACATAGCCATTCATAATAGAGAGGGGTAGATAAACATATATGAATCCATTCCGCGAGAAGATAAAGGGAACAACCACGTTCATCCCAACTGTACAATAGGGCAACCAAAGTCACTTTCCCGATTCACCCCCCAGCCTGACCATGAATCCATGAGGGCGAACTTGGAAACTCCTCCTCAACAATGTCCTTCAATTCCAACAGTTATCCTCTTGCCTCACACTTACTCAACAATGCTCATAACAACAAGTGATCTCAGAGAACCTCTTCCTTGCATACTTGGCAGTGTCCTGCCTCCTCGCATATGTTATTTATCAATTTTTGCCCAGGTCTTTTTCCCTCCTTTGTGGATTTTCACAACTCTCTTAATCCATGATTTTCAGGGGCTGCCGGTGGCCAAATTTCTGATTTTCCACTTCTCATAATCATCCCAGAGGTAGTTCCAACATGTTCCACACTCATGGAGTCATGGTCAGTTGATTTTAACATGGTTGTTCCATTTGTCCTCCCACAATTAATATAAATATTTTGTTGTGATACAAGTGTCATAGTCAAATAGTTAGTTGAGTCCAAACAGATCTCTACCCAACAGTCATAATAACTAAATACAACTATTAAATTCGAAATTTGGAATTGCCATAAATGGCAAAAATTTTCCAGATTCAAATTTGCCAAAAACGGAAATAAATTTCCAGCACAAAAAAATAAAAATATTTTATTTTTGGGGGATGTCACAAGTTAGATGTAAAAAAAACTTTTCTCCATGGGGATTTGGAGGAAGATATTTATATGCAGTAGCCACAAGAGTATGAGGTCAAAGGGAATGAGAATTTTGTATGCAAGTTGAAGAAGAGATTGTATGGCCTAAAGCAAGCTCCAAGGCAGTGGTATTTGAATTTTGACAGGTTTATGATAGAACAAGGTTATAGTAGATGCCATTCTGATCACTATGTTTATTTTTAAAATATAGAAAATGAAAGTTATATTATCTTGCTATTGTATGTAGATGACATGATTGTTGCAGGGTCTAATATGTGAGATACAAATGTTCTCAAGAAGAAATTAGCTAATTCATTTGCGATGAAAGATTTGTGTGATGCAAAGAAAATACTTGGTATGAGAATAATAAGAGACGGGAAAAATCGCAAATTGATATTGTCTGAGGGTGAGTACATAGGGAAGGTATTGGAGGGGTTTAGAATGCAGAATGAAAAACCAGTTAGTACACCTTTGGCCAGCTATTTAAAATTAACTAAGGAAATGTGTCCCAAGACATAGGAGGAGATAAAATACATGTCCAGGGTCCCTTATTCATCAATAGTTGGCAGCTTGATGTATGTGATATTTTGCACAAGACCAGATATTGCACATGCAGTGGGAGTTGTGAGAAGGTATATGAACAATCTAGGTAAAGAATATTGGGAGGAAGTAAAGTGGATTTTCAGGTATTTGAGAGGTACTACTACTCATGCATTATGTTTTGGAGGTTCAGACATTTTTCTATAGGTATATGTTGATTCAGATACGACAAGTGATAAAGATAGCAGGAGGAGCACCATAGGCTATGTTTTTACTATAGGTGGAACAACAGTAAGTTAGATATCTAAACTACAAAAGGTTGTTTCACTTTCAACAACAAAAGAAGAGTATGTTTCTACTACAGAGGCTAGTAAAGAAATGATTTGGTTACAGAGGTTTATGGAGGAATTGGGAAAGAAGAAGGATAATAACAAGTTGTACTGTGACAGTGAAAGTTTCATTCATATTGAAAAGAACTCATCCTTCCATTTGAAGACTAAGAACATACATCTGAGGTACCATTTCATACGATCCTTCTTAGAAAATAGACATTTGAAGTTGGAAAATATACACACTAGCTAGAATCCTGCAAACATGTTAACAAATGGAGTAACCAGGGAAAAATTGAGTTCTTGTTCAGTTTCAGTTTCTCTTCAAGAATGAAGGTGAAGATGATAAATTTTTTAAGTCTAAGAAGGTTCATAGTCCAATAGATACAACAGTGGTGGAGTTGTTGAGATCAGTCTCCAAGCGGGAGATTGTTGGTTGTGGAGCCTGATTATCTTCGAGATTTAGAGGTCTTTGTTTTCAGCCGTGTTTATACCCCATGAATAATTTACACCCCAGAATAATGTACAATCATCCATGTTGGGGAGTGCAGGGGAGGTTACCCCCCCCTTCGGGGTCCGGGGGAGAATCCCTCAAAGGAAAAATTGCCTTGTAAATGTATTTTGTAATTTCATTGGAAATATCGATCGTTCATTATAAGGTCACATATCTAATGATAGAAGTTATGTTAGGGTCTTTTTCCCTAGAAGGAAACCCTCTTTTATGAGGGAAATGTATTGCGGCTATATATTATAGCGAATATTGTATTCTGAGAGAGGATACTGTGAGAGAAAGAAGAGGAAGTTACAGTGGGATTATTGTAGGTTGTATCCCTTCATTTGTTGGATAATAATAAAGGAAGTACCTAGAAATTTCTCTGGTGGATGTAGCCCACATTGGGTGAACCACGTATATCTATGTCTCTATTGTATTGTGTATTTTCTGTGTTTTATTTCCGCATTTGTTTTATTTTATTGCTCCATAATCCTTTTTTTATAACAAATTGAAGCTAAAGAAGTGGTCTGGCCTGTTGTTTTCACCCCAATGTCACACAAAGGATTTTGCGGACCTTGTTTTACACGTGGGAAACACGTAGAGAACGAAAATAAAAAAAATATTATTTTTTTGTTCTATTTGCTTTATAAATTTCCACCTCGAACCATTTAGGACCAACACAAGGGCCAATTATTCTTGGAAAGAACTATCAATTTTGGTCTCTCTGAATGAGATCCTTCTTGCAAGCATAGGAGTGTTGGAATCCAGTGGATATTGGCTATGTTAAATCAGATCAAGTAGACCTAGCTTTCATGAACAATTAAGAGAGAGATTCTCAGGAAGAACAGAGGAAAAGAGAGAATAAGGAAAAGTTTTGGATTTGGAACAGAGTGGATGACTCAATTTTCTAAAAAATCACTGGTATTTTTACATCAAAATAGGCCTAGGACATACTACAAATAACTTACAAGGGAAATGACAGGGTCAAAACAGTTAAGTTGCAGACCTTGAGGATGCATTTTGAGACTTTAAAATGATAGAGTCTAGAAACATTGATCGATTTATGACCAGAGTCATGGGAATTGTAAACCTGATCAGGTTGATTGGTGAAGACATCCCTGATCAAAGGATTGTTGAGAAAGTCCTCAGAAGTCTTCCAAAGAAATTCAAAATGGTTGTTACAGCCATCCTTGAATCCAAGGATCTGTCAAATTTTTTAATAGATGAACTAATGGGCTCTTTGTTGACACATGAGACTAGACTACATTTAGAAGATGAGTCAATAACTAACGGCTTCAAGACTCAATTCTCTTTCAGCGGAGGGAGAGGAAGAGGTAGAGGAAGAGGTCACAAAGGAAGAGGGAGAAGTCCAAGAAACAATCTCTCGGGTGAAGGTCACACACATCAAAACCAGAATCAGAATTTCCAGCCTCAAAGAGGCAGTGGGAGGAGAATAAATGACAAAGCAAGCATATAATGCTATTATTGCAAAAAGTATGGGCACTATGAATCTGAATGTCGAAAGAAGCAAGAAGATCATCACTCACGCAGATCCCATGTATCAAATCATGAAGGAGACACCTCAAATGGGATGTTTCTCTTATGTTACAAAATTGAAGAACAACATAAGGACCTCTGGTTGTTAAACAGTGGATGCAACAATCACATGACAGGTAACAAAGATTTAATTTCTTGCATTGATTCTTCTGTTCCATATGATAATACACTTGGAGATGACCCTTTAGTCAAAGTTTAAGGCAAAGTAACTGTACCTATTCTCACTAAACAAGATGAACAAAAAGACATACATGATGTCTATCACGTTCCAGATCTGAAACATAATCTGTTAATTGCAGGACAACTAGTTGAACATGGCTATAAGGTAGTTTTTGAAGGAGAATCATGTAGGATATATGAAAAAAACCCCCACAGAAAACTGATTTTTGAAATCCACATGAATAGGAATAGAATGTTTCATGTGACCCTTAGAACTACAAATATGACCCAATATTATGCACAAAGTGCATCCACCCCCAATCAAACTATGATTTGGCATGCTAGATTTGGACATCTTTCCTTTCCGAGTCTAAGCCTCATATAGAAGCACTCCATGGTCAACAGGCTACCTATCTTCAAAGAGAAAAATCCCCCATGTGAGTCTTTCATTCTTGGAAAACATAAGAGAGACAACTTTTCGCAGTCCTCCACTCAATCCAAACAACATTTAGAGTTGGTTCACACTGACCTATGTGGACCAATGAAAACAAATTAAATAGGCAGTAGATTTTATTTCCTAACATTTATTTATGAATTTAGTAGGTAAATATGCATATCTTTCCTCACACACAAGTCTGAAACCTTTGAAAAGTTCAAGGAGTTCAAGGTTGAAGCTGAAAAATAGAGTGGGAAATATGTGAAGATTCTCAAGCAGATGGAGGAGGAGAATATTGTTCAACTGAATTTGCAAATTTCTGTAAATCACAAGGAATAATCATGCAAACCACAACCAGGTATACGCCACAACAAAATGGAGTGGCTTGGAGGAAAAAACAGACCATAATGAACATGGCAAGGATCCTTCATAGATAGAAATGTCTGTCAAATCTATTTTGGACTGAAGCAATAGCATGCTCAATTTATCTCGTGAATATATCCCCAACCACTTGCGTCAAGCTGAAGGTCCCTCAAGAAGCATGGAGTGGGAAAAAACTGAACGTTGTTCATCTTAGGACATTTGGATGCATTGCATTCTCTCACATACCTTCTGAATTGAGGAAGAAACTTGATGATAGAAGTGCGAAATGCATTGTTTTTTTCTACAGTGAGACATCCAAATCCTACAGACTCTACAATTCGATTTCAAAGAAACTAATTCTCAACAGAGATGTCAAATTTCTTGAAAATTAGTTATGGAGTGAGATTGAAAATCACCCTATGGAAAGTCAAAATCCATTGCTGCCACTTCTTGAAAACACAAAAAATCCACGACAACAAACACATTAGCCTGTCCTTCCAAGATTGGAGGTGCAAGGATAGCCTAAAAGTCCTCAGAACAACTCTTCTTCAAGCATAAATTCATCCTGTAAACTTCAAAATCAGAGAACTTGAAGATTGAGACAAATAAATCAATAGTTCAATGATATTGATCTGCACAATCTATTTGCCTTAATGTCATGTCAACCTACATCTTTTAAAGAAGCAACTAAAGTGCCACACTAGGTTCAAGCCATGAACCAAGAGATTGACTCCATTGAGAAGAACAAGACATGGGATGTTGTTGATTTTCCCAGACATAAGACAAGTATTGGTGTCAAGTGGGTTTACAAAACTAAACTCAATGAAAAGGGATAGATTGAAAAACACAAAGAAAGACTTGTTGCCAAAGGATTCTCATAGCAACTGGGCATTAATTATGGTGAAACTTTTTCTCCAATAGCAAGGTTGGACACTATAAGGACTCTCTTATCAATAGCAACTCAACACAAATCGAAACTATACCAGATGAATGTCAAGTCAGCTTTCCTTAATGATGTCTTAGAAGAAGAGGTCTTTGTGGATGAACCACCTCGATTTGAAGTCAAAGAGAAGCCAACCAAAGTGTATCGATTGAAGAAATCCTTTTATGGCTTAAAGAAAGCTCCAAGAGCTTGGTATAGTAGAATTGACACTTACCTGATCAAGAGTGGTTTCAACAGAAGCCAAAATGAGCCAACTCTATACATCAAAACAAATCAGCAAGGTAAAATTCTAATTGTATGTTTATATGTTGATGACATGATATATACTGGAAATATTGAGTTAACAAGTTCTAAATAGGTCATGCAATCTGAGTTTGAGATGATAGATCTTGGCATAACAAAATATTTTTTGGGGATCGAGGTTGACCAATCAACCAAAGGGAATTTTGTCTGTGAACAAAAGTATGCACCAAACATCATCAAAATATTCCTCATGGAAGATTGCAAGCCAACATAAACTCCTATACCTCTAGACACAAAATTGAGCAAGCAAGATGAAGGCCCTACATTGGATTCTACCTTGTAAAAAGGTTTAGTAGACAGTTTGTTGTATCTTACAACAACTAGGCCTGATATTATGTATGCAGTTGGCTTTGTTTCTAGGTTCATGGAATCTCCCAAAGATTCTCACTGGAAGCTGGCGAAAAGGATTATGAGATATGTTGTTGGCACTCTCAATTTTGGTTTATGGTACACTTAGTCTGAAGATAATCATCTTTCTGGTTATAATGACAATGATTTTGCAGGCAACCTAGATGACCGGAAAAACACCTCATGGTATGCTTTGCACGAATATGATTCCTTGGGCATCAAATAAGCAACCCATTGTCTCAATATCTTCTATAGAGGCAGAGTATGTCACTGCTACCTTATCTTCCTATCAAGTTGTGTGGCTGCAAACACTATTGAATGACATGTCAGATATATAAAATGAGCCAACTCCTATCTTCTATGACAATACTTCAACAATTGCTCTATCAAAAAACTATGTTTTTCATAAGAAAAACAAGCACATTGACACTCACTTTCACTTCATATGCGAGCTAGTCAATAATGGTGAAATCAACCCTCAATTTTGTTGTGGCTCAATAATGGTGAAATCGTCCCTCAATTTTGTTGTGGCTGAGGAGATCAGCTCGCAAACATCTTTACAAAGCCATTGAGTAAAACCAATTTTTATTTTCAGAAACAACACTTAGGCATTATCACTACTTATGTTTGTAACTATAGATTTTTAGAAGAAGTGTTAATTACTTATAACCTCATAGATTTTTAGAAGGAGTGTTAGTTACTTATAACCTCATATGAGTGTACACTGCAAGCTGTTTGGTTTAACCTATCATCTAATACATATGCGCTCTGCACATTCTTGTTTCCAAGCTGTCTTCTCTATATAATATTTTTCATTTCTTATTTTGTCAATACTAATCTTGTCTTCCTATAAAATTGCAACGGTGTCGAGAAAATAAACTGTATTGGTAGAGCACATGTGATTGACATATGTGGAATCGACATGGGTATATACCAATCTATGGTTGCTACTGTAAATCACTGCGGACGTGTCAGATGATGCGAAAACATGCATCTTATTCTTAGATCGAAACGTTGTAAGGCTAACTGATTTTGTACCTAACCAGATCTTATTCATATCAAAAAGTTGTCCGTTGCTCATATTCAATGTAAATTAATATAAATTACCATAGCCAAGACCACATAACAAGTATGTAATCCCTTCAAATCTACAGGGCAGAACAGACCGAGGTGGAACCTTGTAATGCATTCGAAAGTCGGAAGAGAGTACAGCCTAATACTATAGTCTTTCCAGAGTCGAACAACTGCAAATTCACTCAGAATAGGATTGTCACCAGCAAGATTTAAGTCA
>JASDQU010014214.1:178268-188413 GCA_032191745.1 Picea mariana | reverse complement strand
GTGGCCATCGGGATATCGACATTCGTGAAATCGAGAGTCACGATGACATGAGATCGGGAATTTTCATAGTGAAAATCCCGGAATCAATCTGAGCCGTCCATCATAGGAGGACACGTGGGAAAGATCGGGAGCCCATTGGTATTTCGGAGATCGAAAGGACAAGACACCGGAGTATTCCAGGAGTGAAAACTCTGAAATCGTGAGAAGCAATCTGGATCGTCCGTTAGTGGAGACACATGGCGGAGATCGAGGCATCGGGAGTCAGGATATCGGCATTCCCGTGGACAGGAGATCGGGTAAGTCCACCTTGAAAACCCCGACACAAATCTGGGCCGTCGGTATGAGAGAGGACACGTGTCATGTGATCGTTCATTTCGGAGATCCGGACACTAGACATCAGTATATCGGCACTCGGGAAATCGGAGTTTCTGAGGTCGTGAAAGTCAGGACATCAGAAGTCTCGAAAATGCGAGGGGTAATCTGAACCGTCCATTCTTGGGACGCATGGCAGGGATTGAGCGATATCAAAAAAAAGTCTCGAAAGAAGAATCGTCAATCGGGAAATCGCGAGTCGGGATATCGGGAATCCCGTGGACAAGAAGTCCTTGCAACTTGGAATCGCAAAGTCCAGAACCCCGACAAGGGGGAGAAAGATCCGTTGTTGTGGGGCCTAGCTGACGCCAGGTCAGACAATCGAGGATCGAGATATCGGGGATCCCGTGCACAAGGTGTTTATGCATTTCAGTATTGCGATGTCCGAAACCCCAAAGGGAGGTAACGCTGTGGTCTTGTGAGATAGTGGTCATGTGGACCAAGAATCTAGCCAGAAGGGGCTAAGGGCCAAAGATGGGGAGTTGGCTCATCGGAGATCGGAAGATTGTGGGGATATAGGTTCGTGACATCAAGGATCGCGAAACCCCCAATATCGATAAGGAGATAAGACTGCGGTCTTACGAGGACTAGTCATATGGACTAGGGGCCATAGGTAGGAGGGCTAAGGCTGGAAGGGAGCGCATCGATGAATCGGAGTTCAGGAGTTCGAGAGGACATGAACTCTCGACAGCAAAAAGAAGAAACTCTGAAACCAGAAATTACATCGGGAGATTTCACGGTTAAGTGCAGAAGAGCCGTCTGGGAAATTTAAGGACCTGTGGATCAGTTTTTCATCAGAGATTCCAGCAGGGAATCGAATGAGATAATTAGCCTGCGCTAAGCCTCGTAGAACTTCAGGGATTCTCATTATTGAGAAATAAACGAAAAGGTTCGATTTAGGTAGTGGGTATGTGACAGAGAAATACTACCATGTTGGAAAATATGATGACCGATACACGAGATGGACAACTCTATGTTAGGAGGGAGACCAGACAGTGTAGGAGTACACCAACATATTACATACCTTGTGCACAAATATTGGTATTAAATACTTCGAGCGACACCTGGTTTTGAAGTACCACAGTGACCTACACATGTGCATCCAAACATATATGAAGTTCTTGGAAACTCCTCACTAGGAGTCACTTACCGATACATTGTCAAGATCGAGTAGATGTATAAGCAAAAGAATAAGCATATTTCGGTTATGCAAACCCATCGCAGTAGAAGCATGGTAAGGTTGGCCTTATCTCACAGGGAAAAGGACAAAGCAAGGATGGTCAATCCCAAGAAAACTATTCCAAGCCACCGATAAAGAAGGGTAATGGGAAGTTGAAGGACACTGGAAAATGGTGTGAGTTTGACAAAATCTTTTGGCACAATATCGATGAATTTCACTCCAAATAATAATTGTTGGATGAGAAAAAAGCCTTAGGGACATATGTTGACTCAGGATATGATTCATAACCAAAAAAGGTAAAGAAGATCATTGATGCAGAACCTAATGTCACCATCATTACCAAACAATTCCATCCAGAGGAACCATAGGATCCTAAAGAAGGGGATCCCCTCATCCACTCATAGATGTGGTTGAAGGGGACCCCAATCCATTTAATTTTTAACATTGGTATCCATAAGAAACTAATCTCAATAGAGGTCATCAAGAGATTGAACCTGACAACAATGTGGCATCCTCATCCATACACCATTGGTTGGATCAACCAAGGATGAGACATCTATGTCAGCCAACAATGTCACATGCACTACGACATAAAACCCTTCAAAGACGAGGTATTATGTGATGTTTCCCCCATTTAAGTTTTGATGTTTTGTTAGGACAACCATATATGTGGAAGAATCATGTTGTTTATGAATCTAGGCCCTATAGTGTCATTATTACTTTGGGATATAAACTATACAGAATGTTGGAGGCAATTCCAACTACTACAGTCTCTTTGATCATCGTGAATAAGTGAAGAAAGGTAGTCTCTCAGACCAAGAGATTTTTCCTCTTTATGGTTCAGTCGAAAGATGAATAGAAGGTCACTGAAACCTCTACACGAGGTCTCTCTACACAACAACAACATGAATAAAAGATAGTAGGAGAGCACAAAGACATATTTGCCTCACCTACTAGGGTGCTTGTGCACTGTTAGGTAAAGAAATAAATTGATTTGAAACCCGATGCTCCTTTTCCTAACAACCTTGTGTACATGCATTATATTATGGAGAAAGAAGAAATCAAACGCTGGATCCAAGAGTTAATTCTGAAGGGCCACATTAGACGAAGCTCCTCACCTTGTAGGATCCCAATTGTTCTGGTACAAAAGAAGGACATGACATGGTGACTTTGTATTGATTACGAATCCCTAAACAATATCATAGTCAAGAACTGATACCCAATTCCTCAAATTGATGATCTTCTCAATCATCTCAAGGGAGCCAAGTTTTTCAGTAATACTGATATGAAGTCAAGCTACCACCAGGTGTCGATTAAGTAAGCTGATGTATGGAAGACATCCTTCAAGTATAAAGAAGGTCTCTTCAAGCAGTTTGTCATGCCTTTCATCTTGACTAATGCCCTGAACACATTCATGCGAATGATGGATGATATATTTAGCCATTCACAAACTCCTTTTTGGTCATATATTTAGATGACATTCTCATCTTCAAAAAAACCTGGGAGGAACATTTGAAGAATATTCAACAGGTCTTGGCCACCCTGCGACAACACAAGTTATATGCCAATTTGGAGAAGTGTTCCTTCGACATGTAGAGAATCCAATATTTGGCATACATCATGGATGAGTAGGGTGTGTATTTGGATCCAACCAAGATCCAATTCATATGTGATTGGCTGCCCCCAAAGACAATGCCCGAGCTCCACAACTTCTTGGACCTCTCCAACTTCTACCGCAGGTTTGAGTTGGGCTTCTCTCATATCGCCTAGGCCCTAAGCTAGGGCACCAAGGCTCGAGCAAAGGCCAAGTTTGTGTGCATTTCATCCCAATAAAAATAATTTGAGGATTTGAAATCCTGCCTCTTCTTAGCACCAGTCCTTATTCTTCCATACCTACAACAACCATTTGATATTGAGACATATGCTTCAAATTATGCTATCAGTGCAGTCCTCACTCAAAATGGGAATCCAATGGCCTATCACAGTGAACCACTATTTAATGTTGTTCACAGATACCCCATCTATGACAAAGAGATGTACTCCATTGTGCAGGCATGTCGATAGTGGAAGCATTACATTCTAGGGAAGGAAATGATCATCCACACTGATCATAGACCTTTGTAATTGATCAAGGAAGAAATCAATGGCCACCCACCTATTCCACTAGTTCAAAACATGGGTTTCCACCTTGGTAGTTTTTCTACGGTTTTTTAGGTCTTGAACTTTTGGGGTCATTTTGAGGCCCTAAATGACATTTTTGGGGCAGGAAAACACCTAGAAGATAGTATAAGGCATGGTTTGGGCCGAATGGAAGGTGTAATCCTCATTTATACCTTTCTGATGAGGTATCGAGCACCCCAAACATAGATTATGCAAAATTTACACCCTTAGAGAGTTGACGTACCAACTACCCCCATTAGGGCCCTCAAACCTTTTGGTGTTTCATCTTCCGAGGTTAGAGTTTTGGATTTTATTTATGTTAAAAAGGCCTCTAGAGCCTCATTTTAAACATCATCATATTCTTACAAATGAGTGTAGCCATCACATCTCTTCTCAGAGATAAGATGCCACCATTCTAGCGAGTCATTCACTCTATAATTTGAAAATTTCTATACATTCTCTCATTAATAAAAATTTTGCATTACTGTATATATTTGTTTATTGCAATAACCTTTTATATTTCATTGTTATATCTTTTCCTTCATTTCGTTCTCAAAATAATTTGGATCAATAATTCATGCAGACACAATGAAAGTTACAGAATGACCTCCATCATAAGTGGTCCATGTACTTGCAACAATTCCACTTGAACATCAAGTACAAGAAGGGAAACACCTACCATGTCACAAATTTCCTTATTTGACCCTCTATTGTGGCACTAACCAGAGTTCTCAACTCCTATGGGCATGAGACATCTAGGTGGACACTATTGTACAATAATGACTCTGACTTTGCTGCTACCTATCAGACATTAATCGTAGGAAAAATAGTTCTAGACTTTCATCTCTAGGGGGGATTGCTATGCCATCTGAGCCATCTTCATTTTCCTTCAAGCGAGAGAGAAAATATGATTTGGGAAGCTCATTACAACCGGGAAGCATGACATTTTGGTGTGGAAAAAAAAATGGTAGTATTGCAAAATATTTTTTATTGGTCGAAGGTTCGACAAGATGTCCACAAGTACATTAGATCATGCACTACATGCGCTATTTCCAAGCCCTCCATCAAGAAACATGGGCTACACACCCATTTATATACTCTAGATAGGTCTTGGGAGTCCATATCCATGGATTACATGTTCGGTATGCCTTCAACCAAGCATGGGAAAGACTGTGTCTTCATGGTCATTGATCGATTCTCTAAGATGGAAGTTATGACACCTTGCAAGAAGAGCATCACAACCAAGGTAACTTACAAGCTCTTCTTTGAACATGTTTGGGTTCATTTTGGGCTCCCACAAACCATTATCTCAGATCAAGATAGTAAGTTCCTGATCACTTTTCCATCCATCCTATGGTCGATGATGGACACCAAATTGACTACCTTTCACCCATAGACTGGTGGAAAAATAGAGGTAGTCAACAAGATGATTGTCCATATCCTAAGGATGTACAATTCCAAACATCCATGCACATGGGATGAAATCATTCCTTATGTTCAACATAGCTACAACAGATCCCTCCACATCTCTATTGGCTACAACCCTTTTCAGATGTGCTTGGGGTTCCAAAAATTATCCCCCATTGAGGTAGATCTACCCATTGCAGTTGCACAGAAAGATTCATCCCATGCTCATATCGAATTTGATTGAGTAGTCGAATTTGTTGAGTGAATCCAACACATCCAACAACAAGTTCATGATATTTTACAGAAAATCAATTCCAAGTACAAGCAACACTACGATCAACATTGGGTACCACACAAGTTTCAAGTGGGAGATAAGGTTTGGCTGAATTTGTAGAAAGAACACCTCATAAGAACCCATCGGAAGCTACACCCACTCTGATATGAGCCTTATACCATCACCAAGGTTTTGGATGAGAATTATTTTGAATCAAGTATTCCTCCTTTCCTTTGCTTGCACCCGATATTTAATGTGGAACTGCTTCAACCTTATTTTCCACCTCTCCTGGACACTTTGGATGTGACCAAGCACTTGGCCCTTACAGAAATCAATCCTGAAGGAATTGAACAAGTGAAATATGATTGGATCATTGAAACCAAGATAAAGGGAACCCACCAAGAGAACATTCAACTCTATTAGGTCGTCAAAGCAGGGCAATTTCTTCATCAGGGAAAGTGGCTTACCAGGAGTCAGATTTAGCAGAAGTTTCCCCACATGATGGAGGAAATTGATGAAATGAATACCATTGCTTCCTAAGGGGGAGGAATGATATAGGTGGAAATATATGATCTCCAACCTATTCCACTGGCTCAAATTACAGTTTCCATCTTGGAAATTTTTTTGTAGTTTTTCAGGTCCCAAAATTTCAGGACCGTTTTGAGGCCCTAAAAGAGTTTTTTTTGTTGAGGAAACATCCAATAGATCCTTTTTGGGATGATTGGGCCATTCATAATGATTACTCATCGGCTACACCTTTTCGACGAGGTATCAAGCGCCCCAAACAAAGATCATATGCAAAATTTACACCCTAGGGAAGTTGGCGTATCAACTACCCCCATCGGAGTCCAAAATACTTTTGGTGTTTCATCTCATTCATGATTTATGTTAAAAAATTATTTTGGAGCCTCATTGTAATTAACTTATTTTGAATCAGTGTAACCAACACATATCTCTTCAAAGATAAGCTACCACCATTCTAGCTAGATTGTGTGCTTTGCATTTTATAGTCTTTTGTATTCCAGACAATCCTTAATAAAATCTGATTTTTACTATATTATTGTGTTCCTTGCAACATATTTGTGTATTTTCTTGTTATATATCTATTATATTTCTTCCTTCATGTCATTCTCAAAATAATATGGTTCAAGAGAAAAACATGTTGTTGGTGAAGGTGTACACTTTGGAGAATGTTGTAGATTCATTAACAAAGTCGGTGAACACTGAGAAGTTCTCTTGGTGTAGAGAATCAATGGGAATTTATGCCATGGATTGTTGATCATGAAAGCTTCTGACCCTTGTATGCAAATAAAACAAGAAGTGGGAGAATTTTGAGTATGTGTTATATTATTTGCACGATTACGGGTCCCTCAATTAGGGGTTTTAGGGGCAAAGCCCCTGGAAAAAAAAATTGGGGGTATATTTGCCAAATTTTTGGGTGGTATTTTTCCTTTGGTGGGGGCAGTTTTTTCACCTTTGGCAGGTTAGTGGCAGATGTTATTTCATCCAATAGTTTCTAATTTCAGTCAAGGAATTAAGGTTGTAATCTAATCTGGGTCAATGGATTAGAGATTTTTTGGATGCCGCAAGATCATAAATATTTTATTGTAAACAATGAAGTTGAATTATGAATAGAATTAGAGGTGCATCTCTAAAACATATTGTTGGTTTTCCTAGTTGGGTTTCCATAGTAAATCTTTGTGTATATGTGTGATTGCAATTGTTTTCATTTCCATGTTAAGAATCTGTGTGTGCATTGCATTAATATAAAAGGTTTAAAACTTACAGTAAGGTCATTTTTAACAAGGCTATACACCAACATGTATGGGCACTATAACTCTAGCGTAATAGTTTAACTATCATCAATGTGTCATGCCACCATTATAGCGTGACCAGTAAGAGAAATAGTACATCAACATACCACATATGGACATAGCTATCTCCCTTGTAACACTAAGAATACCATGAACTATACTTATCCTCAAGGTAAAATTTTTTATTACATTACACAAAGTTCAAATCCCATCACATAATTAATAGAAAAACTATTCTGAACATTAAATAGTAAAAATTCATTCAAACATACAATTCCATATAAACTGTTTCAAACATTTGTAACATTTATCTCACATCTCTCTAAGTAAATTGAAATTGACCTTTCCCTAACCCACCCATTGAAATTGACCTTCCCTAGACCCAATCCAAAAACTTTTAGAAAAAGGTTTAACTTTGCCTTTACATAATGGAGACATCCTTTACATTATTGAATTTATTATATGCTTCCTTTTCATCTATCAAGGATAAATATCATTTATATATCTCCCCATGTAATAATATGTCATCGAAGCCTTTGATGTGAATTTGTTTTGATCCCTGTGATAAAGTCATATTGATGTGTCCTCCTTTATAGGAGCACCCACTCTAGTACCAAGAGGGATATATATCTACTAACTACTAGCAAGTACTTTGCATGGACATGACAATCCATAGAGAACAATTGGTGACACATAGGCTTCCGCTGATAGTATTGGAGACATGGATGGATTAGGGGAAAAACATGCCATGTCTACTTTGTGATTCTGATAGCAATATGATAATTGATGTGATGAGCTCATTGGTGATGATGGGATAAATTTAGAGAGCCACATATCTATAGAAGAGAATTCATAACTATTTTGATGGATACCATGGAGATATTACACGCCTTCCAGTGATGATGGAATGTGTAGTAATGGTGCTTAATGCAAATTTTCTAGTTCCATACTCCCAATTCACCATTTTCTTGTCACCCCCTACACTTACTCGACCCTTGTATTACTCTTCCTTCACTTTAAGTTTAAATGGCGAGGAAGAGCCTCCCCCCTACTTCATGGGTCCTTTCCGCTACTCCATGCTTGCATGTCTCGATGTTTTCTTGGCATTTGAATTATGAGGAAGACCCCACCCTCTCATTTCTACTATGTTCTTCTCAGTTTTGGTTCCTTCCTCTCAATGCTACTTTGGTTGTATTGGCTCTACTTCCCACATTTAACTCAATTCCATATTAATCTTTATCATTTATTTTTCTAAATTCACTTGCAAAAAATGTTCAATTCTGATAAGAAATGATCAAATTAGATAAAACCATCCAAATTGAAAAGAAAATTTCAACACTAGATTGTTGCAAAGAAAATTCCTCGATGATTAGGGTCAGATCATTGAGAGAGAAATAAAATAGTGATACTACAATTTTGATAACTAATCAATTACACTTATCAAAATAAAACAAATAAAGAGAGGAAAAATACATGAAATCAAATGATTGATCCCTTGTTGTCTTTTGTGAATGATTTAGACAATATTCCTACATCTCCAAGCCTTTCTATAGATCTACACATAGATATAGAAACAACCTTCCTAAAACCCCGATAAAAAAATAAATCTAACCATAGTGAGTATGTAAAGTGATAAGTGTAAGGGTAAAATCATGAAGATGGGCAACACTTTTGCTTGTTTTATGACAAAAAAACCTGTATTTTCACAAGTTCTTCAACTTCCGACATACAAAAGTATTTTTTTTATTTAGAATTTCACTTTACAGTAAAAACAAAACTTGTGAATAATTTTGTTATATTTCTAAAGATTATTTTTCAATTTTTTTTTATCAAGATTTGATATGTCAATTTGACAATTGTTTAACAATGTGTTCCTTAAACATCAAAGGAATGATAATGAGTTATTGTTTTCCACAACAATGTATCTATTATTAAACTTATGGTTTTAAGAAATGAAATATACTACAAAAATCTACAGAGACTCTATTTTATTATGACTATAATTTTGAATCTAATGGATGAATATTATAATTTCTAGAATTTTTTTAAGTTGACCAAGATCAAAACGTTTCAGATTTTAAACACATGTTTTTCTACACCTTGTATCTATCTTAATTTTTACTTAAAGGTAAAATCTAAAAATACCCTTTTGAAGAGAACAGTTTAACAATTATGAATATAAATTTTCCATAATTTTCGGTTGTGTATTTTTAGAGATATGGATTTTTCATTTCACCGAATCATAATCTCACCTAAAAATATTATGCAGTGATTTTTTTATAAAATTAAATAAAATTAGATAAAAACAATGAAAATGAAAACAAATTATACCCAATGAAAGAAGATTCAATTTTAAAAATGTTGGTATCAATTCTCAAACTAAATTCTGAGTATTTGTAGGAGTCCGCTACATCCAAAGATGAAGTAAGATGGAGAGAATTTGCAGTTTCCTGCAAACAGTCTCATTTTCAAGTTTTCGGCCGAAACCTAGTTTTTAACGGAATCCGTTAAAAATAAACGTTTCGGACGAAATATGCTTACCACGGGAAAATAATTCATCCAAAAAACATTGTACACGAATTTCGAGGGCACCGTTAAATTTAACGTGAAAATTTTTGGCCAAAAATTTTTTCGGCTGAAAGAAACATTTGTTCGGCCGAAAAATTGCCGCTAGAAATTTTGGAGACTCGATTGTCACGAAAGTGTTACCCAGATTCATGATTTTACCCGTAACTAAAATGAGTATGAAGTATCAAGTGACTTTCTTGCCTGAGGTGAGCATACCCATACTCAAGTGGATAACAAGCATGGCTACCAATAAAGTACACTATAGATTCATGAAGTATATATAAAATGAAATATCATGGCAATGAAATAGTTAACAATGGATCCATGTCAAAATGGTGTCATATCCACGAGAAAATATATAGTGGATTTA
>JASDQU010014214.1:150831-176621 GCA_032191745.1 Picea mariana | reverse complement strand
TTGCGTTGCTTTATTTTTACATTTCCCATTTCAACAATTTTGCATGGTGCATCGTCACCCAAATGAACCTGTCCAAAATCACCTTGAACATAATCTAAAAAATGTTTCCTAGGGGGTGTGGCATGAAATGAAGCCCCTGAATCTACTACCCAAGACTCAGAAATATTATCTACAGAAAGAATCAAAGCATCTTGTAACACATCACCTGTTACATTTGCTTCATGATTCTCTCCTGTTGTCCATCTCTTTGTTTCTTTGGAGCTCTGTAGTCTTTGTTCAGATGTCCTTTCTTCCCACAATTCCAGCACTCTATCTTTCCAAGTCTGGATTTGGATCTGCCCTTCCTAGAATTCCCACGGTTCCTGAAACCCTTTCCTCTATCTTTTTGTCTTCCCCTGTTCTCCATGTTCAATGCATTTTCTGATGTCTCACCTATGCTTTTCCATCGCATTTCCTCACTAAGGATAACACCAACAACATCATCAAATTGTAAAGTATTTGAACCAGATACGGAGTTACTTACAAACATGACCAAGCCGTTCCAGCTTTCTGGCAATGAGCACAAGATTAGAAGAGCCCTGACCTCATCATCAAAGTCCACTTTTACAGAACTTAGTTGATTAGTAACCGTATTAAAATTATTTAAATGATCTTCAACAGACCCACCTTCCGACATCTTCATATTAAATAATCTCTTCATTAGAAATACCTTATTGGACGCCGAGGGTTTTTCATATAATTTGGCCAATGCATCCATCAAACCCTTCGTTGTCTTTTCTTTGAAAATATTGAAAGCCACCGACGCTGCCAGGCTCAGCCGTATCGTTCCTAGAGCCTTTCTGTCAATAATCTCCCATTCGTCCTTCGTAGCCGCCGACTTCTTTGCTATTCCACCCAATGGTAGGAATAGATCCTTCTGATATAAATAGTCTTCCATCTGCATCTTCCATAACTGGTACTTTTGGCTGTTAAATTTCTCGACCCTAAACTTTCCATCTTCCGACATTGCTCCCATTCGAACTAGGAACCCTCTTTTCCTGCGAGTTACCTTTCGCTCTGATACCAGTGGTTAGAAAACCAGGACCGTGGAGCAATAAAATAAAACAAATGCGAAAACAAAACACAGAAGATACACAATACAATAGAGACACAGATTTACTTGGTTCACCCAGTGTGGGATACATCCACCAGATAAATTTCGAGGTCCTTCCTTTATTATTATCCAGCATATGAAGGGATACAACCTACAACAAACCCATTGCAACTTCCTCTTCTTTCTCTCACAGTCTCCTATCTCAGAATACAATATTCTCCATCAACTGTAGCCGCAATAAATTTCCCTCATAAAAGAGGGTTTCCTTCTAGGGAAAAAAACCCTAACATAATCTCTATCGTTAGATCTGCGACCTTATAATGAATGGTCCAGATTTACAATGANGAAATTACAATATACATTTACAAGGCAATTTTTCCTTCGGGGGCTTCGCCCCCGAACTCCCACTTGCCCCAAACCCCCTAGCCGGGGAGATAGCCCCCCCGGACCCTGCAGAGGGGGTACCCCCCCTCTGCACTCCCCTGCATGGAAGAGTGTACATACTTCTAAGGTGTAAATAATTCATGGGGTATAAGCATGACTGAAAGTAAAATATCTATGAATCAGGAAGATAATTAGGCTCCACAACCAACACAAGTTAACTTTGACATTCCTTTATTTGAAGGCCAAATAGATGTCGACGCTTTGGGAAAATGGTTAATTGTGCTAGAGGGTTATTTCTCTGTACAAAATTTTTCCAATAGTGAGAAAATCACCTTCTCCCTCTTTAAGGCCCTTCCCCATGTCAGATATTGGTGGGAGACTTACTGTGAGAAACATGTAATACATGAGTCTATAATTTTTGGGCTAAGACACACTTAGGCATATTTTGTTAATCCTCTTAAGGAGAAATACTACCATCTTGGAAAATATGATGACTGATACACGAGATGGACAACTCTATGTCAGAAGAGAGACTAGACAGTGTAGGAGTACACCAACATATTACATACCTTGTGCACAAATCTTGGTATTAAATACTTCAAGCGACACCCAGTTTTGAAGTACCACAGTGACCTACACAGGTACATCCAAACATATATAGAGTTCTTGGAAATCTCCTCACTAGGAGCCACTTACCGATACATTGTCAAGATCGAGTAGAAGTTTAAGAAAAAGAATAAGCATATTTCGGTTATGCAAACCCATCATAGTAGAAGCCTGGCAAGGTTGGTCTTATCTCACTGGGAAAAGGACAAAGCAAGGATGGTCAATCCCAAGAAAACTATTCCAATCCACCGATAAATAAGGGTAATGGGAAGTTGAAGAAGGACACTGGAAAGTGGTGTGAGTTCGACAAAATCCTTTGGCACAATATCGATGAATTTCACTCCAAATAATATTTTTTGGATTAGAAAAAATCCTTAGGGACATGTGTTGACTCAGAATATGATTCATAACTAGAAAAGGTAAAGAAGATCATTGACGTAGAACCTAATGTCACCATCATTACCAAACAATTCCATCCAGAGGAACCATAGGATCCTCAAGAAGGGGATCCCCTCATCCACTCATAGATGTGTTTGAAGGGGACCCCAATCCATTTCATTTTTAACAGTGGTATCCATAATAAACTAATCTCAACAGAGGTCATCAAGAGATTGAACCTGACAACAATGTGGCATCCTTATCCATACACCATCGGTTGGATCAACCAAGGATGAGACATCTATGTCAGCCAACAATGTTGCATGCACTACGACATAAAACCCTTCAAAGACGAGGTATTATGTGATGTTTCCCCCATTTAAGTTTTTGATGTTTTGTTAGGACAACCATATATGTGGAAGAATCATGTTGTTTATGAATCTAGGCCCTGTAGTGTCATTATTACTTTGGGATATAAACTATATAGAATATTGGAGGCAGTTACAACTACTACAGTCTCTTTGATCACCATGAATAAGTGAAGAAAGGTAGTCTCTTAGGCCAAGAGATTTTTCCTCTTTATGGTTCGGTCGAAAGGTGAACGGAAGGTCACTGCAATTGCTGAAACCTCTACACGAGGTCTCTCTACACAATAAAAACATGCATAAAAGATAGTAGAAGAGCACAAAGACATATTTGCCTCACCTACTAGGGTGCTTGTGCACTATTAGGTAAAGAAATAAATTGATTTGAAACCCAATGCTCCTTTTCCTAACAACCCTGTGTACATGCATTATGTTATGGAGAAAGAAGAAATCAAACACTGCATCCAAGAGTTAATTCTGAAGGGACACATTAGACAAAGCTCCTCACCTTGTAGGAGCCCAATTGTTCTAGTACTGAAGAAGGACATGACATGGTGACTTTGTATTGATTACGAATCCCTAAACAATATCATTGTCAAGAACCGATACCCAATTCCTCAAATTGATGATCTTCTCAATCATCTCAAGGGAGCCAAGTTTTTTAATAATATTGATATGAAGTCAGGCTACCACAAGGTGTCGATTAAGTAAACTGATGTATGGAAGACACCCTTCAAGTATAAAGAAGGTCTCTTCGAACGGTTTGTCATGCATTTCATCTTGACTAATTCACTGACCACATTCATGCGGATGATGGATGATATATTGTAGACATTCACAAACTCCTTTTTGGTCATATATTTATATGACATTTTCATCTTCAAAAAAACCTGGGAGGAACATTTGAAGCATATTCAACAGGTCTTGGCCACCGTGCGAGAACACAAGTTATATGCCAATTTGGAGAAGTGTTCCTTTGACATGTAGAGAATCCAATATTTGGCATACATCGTGGATGAGTAGGGTGTGCATTTGGATCCAACCAAGATCCAGTTCATCTGTGATTGGCTGGCCCCGAAGACTATGACCGAGCACCACAACTTCTTGGACCTCTCCAACTTCTACCGCAGGTTTGAGTTAGGGTTCTCTCATATCGCCTAGGCCCTAAGCTAGGTCACCAAGGCTCAAGAAAAGGCCAAGTTTATGTGCGTTGCATCCCAACAAAAAGAATTTGAGGATTTGAAATCTTGCCTCTTCTTAGCACCAGTCCTTATTCTTCCATACCTATAACAACCATTTGACATTGAGACATATGCTCAAATTATGCTATCAGTGCAGTCCTCACTCAAAATGGGAATCCAATGGCCTATCACAGTGAACCACTATTTAACATTGTTCACAGATACCCCATCTATGACAAAGAGATGTACTCCATTATGTAGGCATGTCGATAGTGGAAGCATTACATTCTAGGGAAGGAAATGATCACCCACACTAGTCACAGGCCTTTGTAATTGATCAAGGAAGAAATCAATGCCCACCCACCTATTCCACTGGCTTAAAACATGGGTTTCCACCTTGGTAGTTTTTCTACGTTTTTTTAGGTCTTGAACTTTTGGGGTCATTTTGAGGCCCTAAACGACATTTTTTGGGCACGACAACACCTAGAAGATAGTATAAGGCATGGTTTGGGCCGAATGGAAGGTGTAATCCTTATTTATACCTTTCTTATGAGGTATCGAGCACCCCAAACATAGATTATGCAAAAGTTATGCCCTTAGAGAGTTGACGTACCAACTACCCCCATGAGGGCCCTCAAACCTTTTGGTGTTTCATCTTCCGGGGTTAGAGTTTTGGATTTTATTTATGTTAAAAAGGCCTCTAGAGCCTCATTTTAAACATCATCATATTCTTGCAAATGAATGTAGCCATCACATCTCTTCTCAGAGATAAGATGCCACCATTCTAGCGAGTCATTCACTCTGTAATTTGACAATTTCTATACATTCTCTCATTAATAAAAAATTTGCATTACTGTATATATTTGTTTATTGCAATATCTTTTTATATTTCATTGTTATATATTTGCCTTCATTTCATTCTCAAAATAATTTGGATCAATAATTCATGCAGACACAATGAAAGTTACAGAATGACTTCCATCATAAGTGGTCCACATACCTGCAACAATTCCACTTGAACATCAAGTACAAGAAGGGAAACACCTACCATGTCACAAATTTCCTTATTTGACCCTCTATTGTGGTACTAACCAGAGTTCTTAACTCCTATGGGCATGAGACATCTAGGTGGACAAAATTGTACAATAATGACTCTGAATTTGCTGCTACCTATCAGACATTGAACGTAGGAAAAATAGTTTTAGATTTTCATCTCTAGGGTGGATTTCTATGCCATCTGAGCCATCTTCGTTTTCCTTCAAGAGAGCGAGAAAAGATGATTTGGGAAGCTCATTACAACCGGGAAGCATGACATTTTGGTGTGGAAAAAACAATGGTAGTATTGAAAAATAATTTTTATTGGTCGAAGCTTCGACAAGATGTCCACAAGTACATTAGATCATGCACTACCTGCGCTATTTCCAATCCTTCCATCAAGAAACACGGGCTACACACCCATTTATATACTCTAGATAGGTATTGTGAGTCCATCTCCATGAATTACATGTTCTGTATGCCTTCAACCAAGCATGGGAAAGACTGTGTCTTCATGGTCATTGATCGATTCTCTAAGATGGCAGTTATGGCACCCTGCAAGAAGAGAATCACAACCAAGGTCACTTACAAGATCTTCTTTGAACATGTTTGGGTTCATTTTGGGCTCCCACAAACCATTATCTCAGATTGAGATAGTAAGTTCTTGATCACTTTTCCATCCATCCTATGGTCGATGATGGACACCAAACTAACCAAATTGACTACCTTCCACCCATAGACTGGTGTAAAAATAGAGGTAGTCAACATGATGATTGTCCATATCCTAAGGATGTACAATTCCAAACATCCATGCACATGGGATGAAATCCTTCCTTATGTTCAGCACAGCTACAACAGATCCCTTCACATCTCTATTGGCTACAACCCTTTTCAGATGTGCTTAGGGTTCCAAAAATTATCCCCCATTGAGGTAGATCTACCCATTGCAGTTGCACAGGAAGATTCATCCCATGATCATATCAAAGCTGATTGAGTAGTCAAATTTGTTGAGTCAATCCAACACATCCAACAACAAGTTCATGATATTTTACATTAAATCAATTCCAAGTAAAAACAACGCTACGATCAACATTGGGTACCACACAAGTTTCAGGTGGGAGATAAGGTTTGGTTGAATTTGTAGAAAGAGCGCCTCATAAGAACCCATCGGAAGCTATGCCCACTCTGATATGAGCCTTATACCATCACCAAGATTGTGGATGAGAATTATTTTGAATCAAGTATTCCTCCTTTCCTTGGCTTGCACCCGATATTTAATGTGGAATTGCTTCGACCTTATTTTCCACCTCTCCTGGACACTTTAGACGTGACCAAGCACTTGGCCCCTACAGAACTCAATCCTGAAGGAATTGAACAAGTGAAAGATGATTGGATCATCAAAACCAAGATAAAGGGAACCCACCAATAGAACATCCAACTATATTAGGTCGTCAAAGCATGGCAATTTCTTCATCAGGGAAAGTGGCTTACCAGGAGTCAGATTTAGCAGAAGTTTCCCCACATGATGGAGGAAATTGATGCAATGGATACCATTGATTCCTAAGGGGGAGGAATGATATAGGTGGAAATATATGGTCTCCAACCTATTCCACTGGCTCAAATTACAATTTCCATCTTGGAAATTTTTCTGTAGTTTTTCGGATCCCAAAATTTCAGGACCATTTTGAGGCCCTAAAAGATTTTTTTGTTGTTGAGGAAACATCCAATAGATCCTTTTTGGGATGATTGGGCCATTCATAATGATTACTCATTGGATACACCTTTTCGACGAGGTATCAAGCGCACCAAACAAAGATCATATGCAAAATTTACGCCCTAGGGAAGTTGGCGTATCAACTACCCCCATCGGAGTCCAAAAAACTTTTGGCGTTTCATCTCATTCATGCTTTATGTTAAAAAATTCCTTTGGAGCCTCATTGTAATTAACTTATTTTGAATCAGTGTAGCCAACACATATCTCTTCAAAGATAATCTACCACCATTCTAGCTAGATTGTGTGCTTTGCATTTTATAGTCTTTTGTATTCCAGACAATCCTTAATAAAATCTGATTTTTACTATATTATTGTGTTCCTTGCAACATATTTGTGTATTTTCTTGTTATATATCTATTATATTTCTTCCTTCATGTCATTCTCAAAATAATATGGATCAAGATAAAAATGCATTGTTGGTGAAGGTGGACACTTTGGAGAATGTTGTAGATTCATTAACAAAGTCGGTGAACATTGAGAAGTTCTCTTGGTGTAGAGAATCAATGAGAATTTATGCCCTGAATTGTTGATCATGAAAGCTTGTGACCCTTGTATGCAAATAAAAAAACAAGTGGGAGAATGTTGAGTATGTGTTATATTATTTGCACGATTATGAGTCCCTCGATTAGGGGTTTCAGGGGCAAAGCCCCTGGAAACATAAAATAAAATTGGGGGTATATTTGCCAATTTTTTGGGTGGTATTTTTCCTTTGGCGGGGGCATTTTTTTCACCTTTGGTGGGGGCAGTTTTTTTACCTTTGGTGGGTTAGTGGCGCATGTTATTTCATCCAATAGTTTCTAATTTCGGTCAAGGAATTAAGGTTGTAATCTAATCTGGGTCAATGGATTAGTGATTTTTTGGATGCCGCAAGATCGTAAAGATTTTATTTTAAACAATGAAGTTGAATTATGAATAGAATTAGAGGTGCATATCTAAAACATGTTGTTGGTTTTCCTAGTTGGGTTTCCAGAGTAAATCGTTGTGTATATGTGTGATTGCAATTGCTTTCTTTTCCATGTTAAGAATCTGTGTGTGCATTGCATTAATATAAAAGTTTTAAAACTTACAGTAAGGTCATTTTTCACAAGGCTATACACCAACATGTATGGGCACTATAACTCTAGCGTAATAGTTTGACTATCATCAATGTGTCATTCCACCATTATAGTGTGACCAGTAAGAGAAATAGTACATCAACATACCACATATGGACATAGTTATCTCCCTTGTAACACCAAGAATACCATGAACTATACTTACCCTCAAGGTAAATTTTTTTATTACATTACACAAAGTTCAAATCTCATCACATAATTAATAGAAAAACTGTTCTGAACATTAAATAGTAAAAAATTATTCAAGCATACAATTCCACATAAATTGTTTCAAACATTTGTAACACTTATCTCACATCTCTCTAAGTAAATTGAAATTGACCTTCCCTAACCCACCCATTAAAATTGACCTTCCCTAGATCCAATCCAAAGACTTTTAGAAAAAGGTTGAACTTTGCCTTTACATAATGGAGACATCCTTTACATTATTGAATTTATTATATGCTTCCTTTTCATCTATCAAGGATAAATATCATTTATATATCTCCCCATGTAATAATATGTCATCGAAGCCTTTGATGTGAATTTGTTTTGACCCCTGTGATAAATTCATATTGATGTGTCCTCCTTTATAGGAACACCCCCTCTAGTACCAAGAGGGATATATATCTACTAACTACTAGCAAGTACTTTGCATGGACATGACAATCCATATAGAATGATTGGTGAAACATAGGCTTCTGCTGATAGTATTGGAGACATGGATGGATTAGGGGAAAAACATGCCATGAAAACTTTGTGATTTTGATAGCAATATGAAAATTCATGTGATGATCTCATTGGTGAAGATGGGATAAATTTAGAGAGCCACATATCTATAGAAGAGAATTCATAACTCTTTTGATGGAGACCTTGGAGATATTACACCCCTTCCACTGATGATGGAACGTGTAGTAGTGGTGCTTAATGCAAATTTTCTAGTTCCATACTCCCAATTCACCATTTTCTTGTCACCCCCTACACTTACTCGACCCCTGTATTACTTTTCCTTCACTTTAAGTTTAAATGGCGAGGAAGAGCCTCCCCCCTACTTCATGGGTCCTTTCCCCTACTCCATGCCTGCATGTCTCGATGTTTTCTTAGCATTTGAATTATGAGGAAGACCCCACCCTCTCATTTCTACTATGTTCTTCTCAATTTTGGTTCCTTTCTCTCAGTGCTACTTTGGTTGTATTGGTTCTACTTCCCACATTTAACTCAATTCCATATTAATCTTTATCATTTATTTTTCTAAATTCACTTGCAAAAAATGTTCAATTCTGATAAGACATGATCAAAATAGATAAAACCATCCAAATTGAAAAGAAATATTCAACACTAGATTGTTGCCAAGAAAAGTCCTCAATGATTAGGGTCAGATCAGTGAGAGAGAAATAAAATAGTGATACCACAATTTTGATAACTAATCAATTACACTTATCAAAATAAAAAAAATAAAGAGAAAAAATACATGAAATCAAATGATTGATCCCTTGTTGTATTTTGTGAATGATTTAGACAATATTCCTACATCTCCAAGCCTTTCTATAGATCTACACATAGATATATAAACAACCTTCCTAAAACCACGATAAAAAAATAAATCTAACCATAGTGAGTATGTAAAGTGATAAGTGTAACTAAAATGAGTATGAAGTATCAAGTGACTTTCTTCCCTGAGGTGAGCATACCCATACTCAAGTGGATAACAAGCATGGCTACCAATAAAGTACACTATAGATTCATGAAGTATATATAAAATGAAATATCATGGCAATGAAATAGTTAACAATGGATCCATGTCAAAATGGTGTCATATCCACGAGAAAATATATAGTGGATTTACGTCTCGGTATACATTAGGAGAACAAATAGAAATATGAATAATACAAGGCTAGTTCTCCTAAATACCAATGCAAAATAGGTAGGTGGTATTGCATAACCAAATTAGACAGTACCATCAAAAGGAAAATTCTAGTACTTCCCAAGGTCTTCAACCAAATCTTCCACAGGTATGAATCTACATTATGTGAATACATGATTTGATGTTGAACATGAGAGAAACCATTTGATCACTAGTCAATGATGTATATCATCGACATACACAAGTAATCCACTAATGATGGTGATGGGCACCAAGGTACCTAGTACATTTTAAAAAGAGTGAGTAGATGTGATGTCGTTGAACACTTGTAGAATCTGTCTATCATTGGTCATTGAGGTGTACCCATTGTCAATAGCAAGGGAACTTTCCACTGGTGACTGCAAACCCCAAACCACTATAAATGTCTCTAAATCTCATTCTTGAGAAAACGAGTTGATGTTAATAGGAAGAGATATGATGGAAGGAGAGAATTAAATCATCTATCATCAACCAAAATGAGAGAGTATCGAGGACATGATATGATTTAAATGTCGTGGACCATAATTGAAAAGAACACACCATCAAGTAGGATGCAGGAAATGTGCAAAAAAATCGTAGCCATTGGAGAAAGTGTTTTCATTGATGTCAAAGTGACTGTTGATGTGGAAGTACTGATGAGGTGTTATTGAGGTCATTAGTTGATCGGTGTACAACTTTCAAAGAGTTTATGAAGCAGTATAGATGCCAGTATGTTTGTGTACAACATGTTTTTCAATAGGAGTGACAGAAGGACAAGAAAGCTCAACATGTGAGAATATTTTTAATATTCCATATATAAAAAGTATGCAGAACATAAATAAATAGCTAAAAATGGTAGATGAACAACAATATAACCAGAACAACACCACAATAATACTAAAATGATAACAAAATAACACAAGAAATAACACTTTGATTACCAAGAGCAATGTTCACTTGCCTCTTTGAGGGGGAAACCTCTAGTAGAGCAGAGCTCTATTACAATAATATCCAAGATAAAAGTTCGCATACCCTCGACTCCTATTTATACTAAATATGTCTATCAAAAGAACCATCTAGAGGAAGATCCTTCTAGAAGTAGAAGCTTCTATTAGGTCTTCTTACATTGGACTTATTCTTCCTTATTGCTATGAATTATTAATATTGACCTTTATTACATGGAAATATATTATTCTACCTACATGAGGGGTTAGGTCCCTAAAATGTCCTCCCCCTTAAAAACAACCTTGTCCTCAAGGATTGAGATGGGGAAATTGTTGCAGAATGGTAGCTGGTTCCCAAATAGCATCTGTTGGAGTTGTATCTTTCCACTGAACTAACACTTCCTTGATGGTTCATTGACGCAGTCAACACTCACGCTGGTCCAAAAATTCTTGTGGTTGTAGCCAAATGGAGCCTGTTGACGATTAAAATCGCAACGAATTTTTGCCCACAAAGTGTTGCTAAAGCCTATTATTTTAAATTCAACAGGATAAATAATACTAGTAGGTGGGACCCCCTTATAGATTGGAGATCAGATTTGGTTCTTATTTGATGTTTGTGCTACTGTTAAACATTGCTTACATGGTTGATGATATCTTCGATAGGGCCTATTATGTGTTGGTTCTAATGGCAACAATTGGATGATGGACAAGGCATGTTATATGTTTTTTTTCTGCTACTCTAGGTTCAAATTTTATGTCACAACGAACTATATTATCCATTGTTATCATTGCTATCTGTTCTTGGATCCATTACTGGGACACCTGTAGAAGAGACATGTTAATAACAAAACATAAGAGAAGTTGGGAAAGGGAAAAATAAATATAAACAAGTGCAAAAGGAAGGGATTAAACTATGCTAATATACTACTCTACATGCATTGAAATTGCAATGATCATTGATAAATCCTAGCTAAAAAGTTAATAGCTATGTGATTTTCTTGAGTTATATGAAATATGGTTGATTTATGTTATGGCATAAGTTTGAAATGGATGAATGTGATATGGGTCGCGCTATTGGAAATTAGCGGGTGATGGTTTCGATACATGGTTTAATTGAATGAGTTAATAGAAGCTTGCTAGCATGTACTAAGGAATTAATTGTCTGGGATGGAGGCGACATGCATTTACTGCACGTCACCCTTACTCCTTCCACTGGCCTCCACCATAGTTGGCTATTGTTCAACTGTTTTTTTTTGGTTAGGCTCCTACTTTCAAATAGAGGGAGAACCACTCGTCCAACTCACGTTTTTAAGGTGCTTTTGATTACAGGTATGCATTTGTTTTTCCATCCATGAGTCTTCTCTGGTTATGAAATAGATATTGGCTCGGATGTATTGGTTTGTGCTTTCCTTAAGTATGGAAACTGTGTAAAATTGTGATATGTTTTTGGAATTAATCATTGTTGGCTTTCGCTGTGATAATGTTTGAGGTCACAGTGTTACTAGTCGTTCTGAATATTAGCAGCCATAAAGGCTCTCTGTCGTCCTTGCTGGTTTTAGTTGGAGGGTTTCGTTTGGCCTAGAGTGGCTAGCTTTCTTCACGCATTCGTATCACCATACCCATTATTTGGATTTTATGGGGTTTAATGGGTTGGAAGCGCCTTGTGTCACTACGCATTGTTCACTTGGGTATTGGGTTGTTCATGCTACTAATGGTCACACAGTGGGTTATATTGCTTCTTCTCAGCTCTGTTTCATCTCAACATTGTTAGTTGGTTAGATGGGAGAGCCACGAGGGTTATACCCTGCCTGTGCTAAGTATCGTCACAGGTCCAAAATGGAGCCTTTCTCCTCTGTTCATAGCCTCTCCTATCACAAGAATTGTCACCCTGTCCATGAAGTCAATTGTGGTATACCCTATGTGTGCACCATTGGTCTCGAAGGTTTTCACCGATGGGAGGAGTCGACCCTAGTCTCCCTGTGTTGGTCCACAGATAAAACCCTTGATTTCTCAAACTCAAGTGTTGATATAGGGGACCTTTATGGCCTGTTGGGTATATTGTGGGTTGTTATGGATTGGTGGTGTATGGTCGACAGAGTTGATTACTAGCTTGTCCCATTGATTGTGTGACAGTGGTGTTGGTTTTGGTATCTAGTCACTGCATTTGTTATTATAATTGAATGGATAAGCTCAACATGGTTGATTGGATGGTTTGTTAAATTGAATACACAATTGTTGTCATTGTGATTATTGAATTGATAACCCAACACTGTTTTTAATTGGTTAAGTCACAACATTTCTTCGTGCGTGATGCATGGGTATGTGTGTCATTCCTACAACATGTTAGGTTGAGTTGTTGATTATTATGATTGTGTGTTTTAATTGCCATAGGAATATTGCAATCGTGGCAATTATGGTATGGCCATCCACTATGTATGTTATGGATATTATTGGTTGTGCCCTCAGATACGGTCACGAGGTTTTAAAAAAAAATGGTTTTGATGCAATTTGATGAGGCTTATTGTTGCTACCTCACTATATTTATTGATAGCCCAACATTATGGTTGTTTGGATTCAAGGTAGTTGGACCTATGCAGTCACATAAGTGCTCTTGCGTTTTGTTGAATGTCTGCGTGTTTCATGAAGTAATATGTGTTAAATGGTGATGGTTGCCTGTGAGTTTAAATGACAAGTCAAGGTCTTTGCAATTTAAATATGGTTTATTGTGTTGACTATCCACTATGTATGTTTAATAAATATCATGCATTTTAATAGTGATAGGCACGGGTGTTTTGACAGTATAACCTCATTGCAATTTAATTATTAAATGAATTAATCGAGCACGACCTTTGAGTTGTATTTGATGATTGAAATAATTCATGAGAAGTGGTTGATTTTGATACTGAACAGAGTGGAAATAAGTGATTGTTTATGCATTTGGGAATTGTTTTAAAAGATTAAATGGATAAATGAGAGGAACAAAGCTCCCCTACAGATTATTGTGGAATGCATACTATCTTGTTTGATGACACTATTTTAAATATTTGATTACGAACAGTGAGCAAGTAATGCACATAGTTGTTTAAACTATACACAATAGTTGTTTTTTTTGGGTCACAGTGGTCATTTGGTTGGTGTATTTCCTTTTACAGAATGGTTTTATGAATTACTTAATTAATTTTATGAACAATACCTGCTCTCTTTCCCCATCATTATTTCAATTTTCGCTAATTACAGCCCCATCGCCTTCCCACATTCATTTTTCACTCCCTGTTCTAAAATTGATTACAGTCAAGGAGAATTATGTACTGAAGCAGTTGGAAGTCACAGTTTCTTTGTTGGATCACAGTGATATTTTATTTGATTTGCGTTACAACTTATTTTTTGTTGTCTTTTAGTAGTAACCATATTATTTTCCCCCTCATTATATCATGTTTCTCTCAATACAAAACCCTTGCATATCCCTGGACCTTTTTTTCACCCCCTATTCATTGAAAACAATTAAACAATTTGTATGGATTGGATTGCATGAGTCTGATATGTTGCTGAGCAAAATATATTTCATATTTTTAAAGAGTTTTCTTGTATGGTTGTTAAAAGGACTACTTTCTAATATGTCATGCATGTAGGAATGAGATTTTTCAGCTGAGGTAGCCATGGAAGAGGCAACCGAGGGAGAGGTAATTGGAACAGAGGCCCAAGAAGGCCAAGGTTCTCCATACACTTTGACACTGACTCACAAGAGTTAGGCCAATTGTTTCAAGCCAAAGTTTTCAATTGGATTGGGCTAGGAGTGGTCCAACCTAGGCATGAAAGGCCTCCCTTCCAAGCTCCACAAGCCCCTAGTATTCCCGTGCGCCCTAATGTCTCAATGCAACCCGAGGTTCCCAAAAATGACAAATGGCAAGAGATTGTCCAACCAAAAGTCTCCCAACATCGTGGATGGACCAATTTGTCCTTACCTGCTCCCTCTCCTATTAACCCGATTGTCCAAGATGGACCTGTTCACTCACCAGTTCAGTCCTCTCATGCTAGAAAAAGGTTGAAAACTGAGGCCCATCATGCCCTTGACAAAGGAAAAGACACTGCTACCCCTTCTTCACCCTCCAATGGCTCTGATAAATCCGTGCCTTCCTGGATGCATTTGAGGATGATTTTTCTCACGTCATCAATGATATTAGGCCTAAAGGCTCAGTGCAGCCAAAGGCAAATTCAAAAAAATCGAAGGGTGACAACAACAATCAAGGAAAGATTGCATATTAGAGTGGGAAATATGGTTTTTGGGTTTCTATGTTATTTATGGTTGATGACAGTTGACTTTAGAAATTTTTGACAAAATGTTTTCTTTGGATATATGAGTAATATATTTTTTTTGAAAGTAATTTCAAATATTTTGAGATAAATTGTCAAATGTTAATATGATGATGGGAGTCACAAGCAGGGGTGTTTTGCTTAATTAACTAATATGTTATGATTGTTAAGAGCTAAAGTGAGTCACAAGGCTCCCACCTATTAGTTATTATTTATTTATAACCCTTATTATGATTATTACTTTTCCCCCTAACTAAAAAGTTGGTTGAGTCTTTTAATTAACTTAACTATTGAGGTGGTTCAACTACTTCAACCAATTCTAATTTTCTTAAAGGAAAAAAGAAAGGCAGGAACAAGAGGAGGATAGAAGGAGAAGCATACTAAGGTTTGGTCTTTGAGCTTATGTTGAGATAGTTCAATTTTCATTCATTCCTTAATTTATCACAAGCCTAATTATTTTTTATGATATCAGGGTCTTATTGTAGACAACAAGATTCAGGGATGAATTACATCATTCAGACACTTGTTTTTCAGAGGTGTTGATCTATCTTTGATAGTCTGTGTAGACTTGTCAGTTTGTGAATTAGTTTTCATGACTGACAAAGGCTATTGTGCAGAGTCGAGTGGGAAGCAATCTGTGGAAAGCTGATCTAGCATTTAGAGTTCAGTTTTTTATTTTCTGTCAGAGGTCCTTTTGTGTGTTCCATTGGGGATGTCTAAGTTTGACTTTGGTCCAAAATTTCTGCATGAAATTTTGTAAAAAGAATGACTCTTTGGTGAATTGGAATGAAATAAAGGATTGATGTATGTCTCATCTATCTTGATTATCATCTTGGTGTCTTCAGTTTTGTTTCTACATTTATTTCAGCAACTGTTATATTCATAAAATCATATAAATAGTGAATTTCTAGAAAGCTTTTACTTATAAAAAAGACTAGCCTAAGAACTTGTAATCAACACTTGTGAGTTAGGATGCTATTTTTGATGGCTATAAACATAGGGTGATATTCTCGTCTATTTTTCTCTAGCCAAGAAGAATCTGAAAATGCTTGAGTAAGATCATTTCATATATTTTCCTCAACATTTATTTGGCGACCATACTAGGGAGATCTTCGATATCTCTCTGGTTAATTTTTATACTCAATTTCCATTGATACATCTATTTTTCTGATATTGATTCTTTGACTATTTTATTTCTTAATGACTATGCCTGTTGCAAGGCAGCCCAATACTGAGCCCAGTCTTCAAGATCAAACCAACATTGCTTTGAATCTGTTAATTACCATTTTAGACACTTCCAATACCCGTGCTGATCTTAACCATTCTTGGGAAGCAATTGAATGAGATATTAGTGCTCAAGAACGATTCAAAGCTAGACGTAGACAACCTATAAATCAGTAGTAACCTTCTTGTTTCTTCATTTTTGGCCTTTCTTTCATGTCCTTAGACTCTCGTACTTCTAGAAGAAGAAGAGGCTTGTCACCTGAAATCAATCCTATTGCTGAAATAGGAAGAAGGAATATTGTGTTATTTGCCAACAAAGTGCTCTAAGGAGAACTTTGTCTGATTTATCTAGTTTGTCTTGATTTCCCTCATCTATCATCCACAAGATGGCATCTAGTGGTGGCTCTGGTGGCACTGGAAGTGCTTCCTCTTCTCAGTCTTCATCTTCATCAGTGACTGGTATCTTATATAGCCACCATATCCTTGTCCAATCTACCATGGATCCCACCAAAGTCATTAAAAAGTATGTCTTTTTCAGTTCGAAGAAGATGCCACAACCACACCATGGCATGTGTCCCTCCTCTTAACCTAGCACCTGCTACTCATCCAGTTCCTAAATTTAAAGAGCATCTTCCTAGGTTTTCAGGAAATAATACTATCACTACAAACGAACACCTGGTGTAATTTTATAGTGCTTGTCGTAGCATAGGATCCAATGCCAATGATACTTCCATGTGCTTATTCGTCAATTCCTTGGAAGTAAAGGTTGTGGCCGATTTCTTTGACCTTCCTCCTAAGATTCTATCTACTTGGGAAGAGTTAATCTATTTGTTCCAATCCACTTATGGGAAATCTAAAAGCCCAACCGAGAAGTTAAGGGAATACAATAAAGTCACTGATAAGAATGGTGAGACCATCAAGTCTTTCAACTTGCGTTTCACCAAGTTATACAATCAAATCCCTGAGCTCATCTGCCCTCAAAACCAAGGCTCTTTCATGCATTACTATAATGCGTTGCCTTCCCCCTACCATCATAGGCTTGAGGAAAAAGTCATTGATAATCTTGGTTCTGCTCTGCATGTTTGTTCAGAGTATGAAGAACAACTTGAAAGAACTGGTGTTCCCCAGGGAGAATCAGTTAAACAGACAGACATGTCCAACCTTTGACAACTAGTACAAGACATGAAAAATCATATGATAGCATCTGAGCGGAAAGGAACTGTCTCCCCTCTCACCCCTGGAGCTTCATCCTCTTCTGCACCCCCCTTTAGAAATACGGTTGAAAATAATTTTCAACCTAAAGATATCTTGCCTCGAAGATGGTGTAACTTCTGCGAGGAATTCCACGAGGAAACCACATGTGAGGTAAAGAAGAGTGCTAGAGATATGATCTTTGTTAATATACGAGAGGCTACTATCGTTGTCCTAAATTTTGCAGACCCAGAAGATGTCATGGTCATCAATACTAGGAACAAAGCCTATGCTCCCAAGGGAAAATTTGAGCCTCCCACAATTCTTCTAGCCCAATATCCTCCTCACTCGCTGCTACGGTTCAGATTCCTAAGGTTCCTAATAGTTAAGGAACAACCTCTCCTCTCCCCTCTTCCAAATACAATATCTTGAATCAGTTGGCCAACATCAAAGCAGATGCAACCCTTTTGGTCATGGTTGTCGTCCCTGAACAACAGATGCACCTAAAACAATTCATGGAAGGAAAATCTTATGTTGTAGAAAATATTTCTGAAGAGCTAAATGAACAGGATTCATTTGTGAATAAAGTAGGTGTACATAACTTTAGATACCCTGTAAAAAATTCCCCTTTTTATATTTCTATAAATATTATGGATAAGATCGCCCAAGTGTGATGTCGAAGATTATTATGGAAGAGCTAGGCTTTTCTTGTACAAATGAAAACACCAGAATCATGCTCTCCTATAATAGTCTACAACAAACAACCATAGGAGAGATTAAAGATGTGAAATTATTTTTATGCACCCATCTTGAAATAAGGACAACCCTCAACATTCAAGTAATTGATATGGCTGTAAGAAATTACTCAATTATCTCAAGAAGAGATTGGCAAGCCTTAACAGGTGGATACCTCTCACTCAACAGGACACATTTATCCATGCCTCAGAATGGTAATAACATTATAGTCTTTAGAGAGGGAAGGATTTCACCCTACATAGAGAGTGTTCCCCAATCTAGTGTAAACTATATCGAATAGGACCTATGAGTGTATTCCATCTTTGTTGAGGAGGATAATATTCCTTTGGAGCAAATCGATTTAGATGATGATATGTGGCACATGAAATTTGATGGTTCATGCTCTAATGAAGGTAATGGGGCTGGCAATTATCTTGGTTTCCCCTGTAGGGAAAATTCATAATTTGTCTTGCAAGTTGGAGTTTGCTTGCATGAACAACGTCACTGAATTCAAAGCTTTATTATTAGGCATTGAAAATTCCTATAATCCTTATTGTATTCACCTTTCAGTTTTTGGAGATTCTGATCTTGTTGTGAACCTGATACGTAAGATATTCTCTCCTAGCAACAAGCTGATGGAACGATACACCCAAACTGTTTGGGCGCTTATCTCAAACCTTTTATCTTTCAACATCACTCATATTAAGAGGGAGTTGAATTCAATGGTTGATCGGTTAGTTGTCTTTGCAACTTCTCCTAATCAACAACCTTTTTCTCGTAGGCCTGATTGTCCATTTCAATATCTATACCGTCCACATATCCCTGACAATGTAGAATCTTGGCAGGCCCTCCCTATCGATGAGAGTGTTTGTGTTTTCATTCAAGATTAACCTCTTAATCCCAGGGAAATGACATCCATATAAGACAACAATATTCTTAAGGGCTTGACTCCTCTTGGGGGTTCATTTTCATCAAGTGATGTAAGAAATAAAGAAAAACAAAAAGAAGAGGAGTTACGAAGGAAGGTGGGTGAAACCATCCCCTTGAACATTGGGGCACTCGAATCTTCAAAGAATGTTAAGGTAAGTGCCCAATGTTCTGATAAAGAAGAAGTGAGGTTTTCCAAGCTACTTGGTGGATTTCAAAAGGTTTATGCTTGGCCTTATAAGGATATTTGTGGTTTTGATCCTGGTCTTATATAGAATGCTATCCCCGTCAAGGAAGGCATGAAACCAACTATGCAGGAACAAAGACCTATTAATTCTGCATTTAAATCAACTTTTCAAAAGGAGTTGAAAATTTTCTTAAGGGCTGGGATTCATTTTTCAGTCTACCTTGAATGGGTTTCCAATTGGGTACCTTTTCCGAAGAACACTAATCATATTAGAAACCGCATCAATTTTCTCACTTTCAGAAAATCTATTATGAGGAATCCTTTTTCTCCTCTCAGTATGGAAATGGTTTTGCAGCAGGTTGTAGAGTTACAGTTAAGGCACATACTTGACAGTTTTTTGGGTTGCAAGAAAATCAAGGTAAAAGGGGAAGATGCTCACAAAACCACTCTTATCACTAATTTGGGTACCATGTCTTATAAATGCCTGCCTTTTGGCTTACTTGATGCAAGTACCTCTTTTAAAAAACCTATACACACAACTCTTGATGAATTGATCAACATCCATATCTACCTTGATGATCTAATCATATACATTAAAGGGATGATAATTACCTCGTAGTTCCAAGTGTTATTTCCTGGTCCTTTCAAAATTGCTTTTGTCCTAGATACTAACTCTTACATTCTAAGGGATTTACTGGAGCAATTGTTTTCCTACAACACTAATGGTTCTCACTCGAAACATTGCGAGGGACCAACGTGAAAAGTGCTAATGTTGTTTGGATTTTCTGTATACTAGTAGCCTAGCTCTTCTTTCATTTGTGTGCTTCTCTTTTCCGCTTTACAATAGTTTGAGTTTTGCTTCATGTGTTAAAAAATTTCTTGTTGCTTTTTCATTTCTGTCTTTTATTTCTGCTGTTTTAATTTTTTCAATTCTACTTCTACCATGATTTTGTTTCCTACCATATTTTAGTTGATTTGGTCAAAATAGGATGATTGGATTAGTTTTTCCATAGTGACACTACTGCAAAGCATTGTTAGTCAATAACAATCAAGCTTACACAACTGTTACGATGTTTCCCTGAAGCATACTTGAATTTGTTATCTTCTTTCACTGCTGTCTTATAAAGAATTGGTTGTCTCCCGCTTCTTCTTGCCATTTCTTCATCCATTTGAGATTTTAAAGAGCAAATCCGTAATTTTCTCCTTGAAGTAAGGAGTAGATTCTGGTTGAATGATTATGCATACAGTGGTAAAACCCCTCATACTTAACACTTTTCATGAGTTATTCCCAAATTCCCGGTCATTTTTCCATTAAATCTGCTCACTTCCCCATGTTGCATAATCTTCCTGGTTATATCTTCTTGACCTGTTGTTCTTGGTCTGCGAAATCATGAGCTTTGAGTTCTAAATCCATTGAAAATAAATTTCCATGTGGATTCACCAGTTTGTTGACAATTAAAATCGCAATGAAGTTTTTCCCGCAAAGTGTTGCTAAAGCCTATTATTTTAAATCTAACAGGATAAATAATACTAGTAGGTGGGACCCCCTTGTAGATTGGAGATCAGATCTGGTTCTTATTTGATGTTTGTGATACTATTCGATACTGCTTACATGGTTGATGAGATCTTATATAGGGCCTATTATGTGTTGTTTCTAATGGCGGCAATTGGATGATGGACAAGGCATCTTATATGTTTTTTTTCTGCTGCTCTAGGTTCAAATTTTATGTCACAATGCCCTATGTTATCCATTGTTATCATTGCTATCTGTTCTTGGATCCATTACTGGGACACCTGCATAAGAGACATGTTAGTAACAAAACATAAAGAGAAGTTGGGAAAGGGAAAAAGCAATATAAACAAATGCAAAACGAAGGGATTAAACTATGCTAATATACTACTCTACATGCATTGAAATTTAAACGATCGTTGATAAATCCTAGATAACAAGTTAATATCTATGTGATCTGATTGATTTATATGAAATATGGTTGATTTATGTTATGGAATAACTTGGAAATGGATGAATGTGATATGGGTCGCACTATTGGCAATTAGTGGGTGATGGTTTCAATACATGGTTTAATTGAATGAGTTAATGAAAGCTTGCTTGTGTGTACTAAGGAATTAATTGACTGGGATGGAGGCAACATGCATTTATTGCACGTCACCCTTAATCCTTCCACTGGATTCCACCCTAGTCAGATATTGTTCAACTATGTTTCTGTGGTTAGGCTCCGAGTTTCAAGCAGAGGGAGAACCGCTCGTCCAACTCGTGTTTTTAAGGTGCTTTTGATTACAGGTATGTCTTTTTTTTTCCATCCATGAGTCTGCTCTGGTTATGAAATAGATATTGGATCGGATGTATTAGTTTGTTCTTTCCTTAAGTATGGAAACTGTATAAAATTGTGATATTTTTTTGGAATGAATCGTTGGTGGCTTTCGTTGCGATAATGTTTGAGGTCACAGTGTTACTGATCATTCTGAATATTAGCAGCCATAAAGTCTCTCTGTTGTCCTTGCTAGTTTTAGTTGGAGGGTTTTGTTTGGCCTAAAGTGGTTGGTTGTCTTCACGCATTTGTATCACCATACCTAGTCTTTGGCCTTTATGGTGTTTAATTTGTTGGAACCGCCTTGTGTCACTGTGCATTGTTCACTTGGGTATTGGGTTGTTCATACTACTAATGGTCGCGTAGTGTATCATATTTCTTCTTCTTGGCTTTGTTTCATCTCAGCATTGTTAGTTGGTTGACTGGGAGAGCCATGAGGGTTATACCCTTCCTGTGCTAAGTATCGTCACAGGGCCAAAATGGAGCCTTTCTCCTCTGTTCATAGCCTCTCCTATCACATGAATTGTCACCATGTCCGTGAAGTCAATTGTGGTATACCCTGTGTGTGCACCATTGGTCTAAGAGGTTTTCATCGATGGGAGGAGTTGACCCTAGTCTCCCTGTGTTGGTCCACAGAGAAAACCCTTGATTTCTCAATCCCGAGTGTTGATAGAGGGGACTGTTATGGTCTGTCGAGTATACCGTGGGTGGTTATGGATTGGTAGTGTATGGTCGATAGAGTTGATTACTGGCTCTCCCCATTGATTGTGTGACAATGGTGTTGGTTTTGGTGTCTAGTCACTGAATTTTTTATTAGAATTGAATGGATAAGCTCATCATGGTTGATTGGATTATTTGTTAAATTGAATACACAGTCGTTGTCCTTGTGATTATTGAATTGATAACCCATAATTCTTTTTAATTGACTAAGTCACAACATTGCTTCGTGCATGATGCATGGGTATGTGTGGTGTTCTTACAACATGTTAGTTTGAGTTGTAGATTATTATGACTGTGTGTTTTAATTTCCATGGGAGTATTGCAATCGTGGCGATTATGGTATGGCCATCCACTATGTATGCTATGGATATTATTGGTTGCACCTTCAGAGATGGTCACGAGGTTTTAAAACAAAATGGTTTTGTTGCATTTTGATGAGGCTTACTGTTGCTACCTCGCTATATTTATTGATAGCCCAACATTATGATTGTTTAGATTCAAGGTAGTTGGACCTGTGTAGTCACATAAATGCTCTTGTGTTTTTTCGAATGTCTGTGTGTTTCATGACATAATATGTGTTAAATGGTGATGGCTGCCTGTGAGTTTAAATGACAAGTCAAGGTCTTTGTAATTTAAATATGGTTTATTGTGTTGACTATCCACTATGTATGTTTAATGAATATCATGCATTTTAATAGTGATAGGCATGGGTGTTGTGATAGTATANCTCTCATTTTAATCACACTTGAGAATATTGAATATCTACAAGTGACTAAGATAAACAAAGGATATCTAAGCCAAATTTCAAAGGGAAGATGAAGTAAAGAAGGCCAAAATTCAAGGGAGGATAAATTATTTTGATGATACTTTCTAAGGTATGTTATTTACAGGTCATATCACCATTTTGGAAATAGTTTTTTTTATAGAATGATTTAGACCATGAAATTGGGATTTTGTTGAGGAAACATATCCAAGTATCTTTGATACAAATTTCTTCTTGTGGGTCATTGTATTTTTGGAGTTACACTCTGTGGAAAATAGGGTTTGTGGCTAGTTTTGAAATTAGTCTAAAAAAGGTGTTTTGGGTAAAAAAAGTCACAACTTCTTCATAACAGATCAAAATGTTGGAAATATAACTGAGAGGGGGAGGTGTGAATCAGTTATGTATATAAGCTTGAAACTTTTCCTGTTTTTTTTTTATTCTTTCTAGATTATTATTTAATGTGTTGCTGATAACTTAACATGTATAGATATACAATGATCAATCACACAGAATACACATAGACATTGATTTTCATGAGGAAACCCATAAAGGGTGAAAACCTCTTCTTCTTAGGATGTCAATCAAGCTCCAACTTTCATGTACATCATAGTCTTTGAGATCCAACTCAAATATGAGGCTATAACCTCTGATAGCATGCTACAACTTTGCAGAAAGCACAAACTCTCAGATTTATCTAGCACCAACTAGATGGAAGCACCAACTCCCAGGTTTCTCTAGCACCCACTAGATGGAAGAACCAACTCCCATAATATCTTCTAGCACAAACTAGAATTTAGAGGACTGCAATCCTCCCTAGCACCACCCTACCACCCTGAATGAATCTTAAAAAACTTTACTTACTTGCTCTGTCTCTCATATCGTTTGTTACAACTCCATGTCTCCTCTACCTTATTCATATTCTATCCTCTGTTCTTCTTCTTCACCATTCATCTTCTATGCTCTGCTCTTTTTCCTCCTACGCTCAACACCACCTGTTGTTCAACTTATCTTCTGATGTTTATTCTATGTGTTGTCTTTGCATCCTCTTCACTGCGCCACAGATCTCCCCTTCAGATTATGCACTGTGTCTCATCCTACCCAAATGCATCATTGTATGAGAGACACTCAGTCTCTTCTCAATTCTGCATGTCTTTCACACGTCAAGTCATCTGCCTGATCATCATGCAAACTCTTCATCTTCTCTAGCTGTTATTCAAGGTACTTTGGCTTCTCTCGCAGTTATCCTGAGAATATTTTTCTTCTCTGCTAGTCAAAATTCTTCATCTTCTATGGAAATTACAGCTAGTCATTTTTTTTTGGCTTCTTTGGCTTCTAAGTCCCTTCCTTCATGTGACCTCTAGCGGTGACCATATGCCTATTCAAAAGGAGCTTTACATTCTTGGTCTAGTGAGAACTAGCTCCCTATTTTATGATTTAACCTTGGGCGATTAACTTCACATGACCACGTGATAGTGGGCGTGGGCTCTCTTCTCATTATCTCCCTATCGTATGTGACCTCAAGCTACATCCTTGCATAAGTGAACAATTGAAGGCACGCCCAATAGTGGTTTGGGATTAACCACTTTTCTCCCCGCAATCTACCTCCAACTGCCATGTACCCCTTCTCCAATACTGTGGTTTCAATTGTGGCCTGCCCTCAGAATATTGACTTCCGAGGAACTTCTGATCCTGCAATCAGGCATGATCATCGATCTCATGCTCTCTGACAGATTCCCTCGATAAATGGCTCTGATCTATTGTATTTTCCTACCTTCTTTCCTCTGTCCATCGATGATCCTTAGTCTCAACAACCAAGTGACATGTGGCCCTCCAAACCAATGGATGAGATCTGTTTCAACTTTTGGACTTTGGGAGTCTCAATTCTTAAAATCCACTTTCTCCCAAAGCATTTCACCCGGAGTCCATGATCTAATGATGCATGGTCTTATTGAATCAACGGTCACAATCCCTTCGGGTATTCAACTCTAATACCAAATACCTAGGAAATGTATTCAAGACCTTGAGCTCTGATACCATACGTTAGGAACCAAATACCAATATAGCATAGAAAAACCTCAAAAAAAGTACTCAACACCTTGAAAAAGAGATAATTTCAGTTAATAAGCCTCTTCGAGGGGGCAACCTCCTTTTACCCCACTTAAATTTTCAAGTACAAGATGATTCCAAATGAAAATGTCTCCTTGGTATATATAGGAGACTAGGAGGTATAATTACAACTAATGGAATAAAGCCGACATAAATAAAATAACATTACTAATGTAAGATGCCCCAATTAAGGGGTAACGAGCCAATATTAGGGATTAACATGCCCCTCCCCTTGAGACAAGTGTTGTCCGCAACGCTTGAGTAACTATGGATGCTTCTGTATAAAAGACTCATCTTCCCAAGTGGAATCTTCAACCGGTAGTTTCCTCCATTTAATGAGATACTCTGAAATGGATCTATTCCTCAGCTGGTGAATTCTTGTGTCAATGATGGCTTTAGGCTCCAATATGATTTTTCCTTCCTCATCAAGTTCTGAAAATTTGTATGCCATAGTACCAACTCCAGTTTGTGTGCCATAGTATGAATATTTTGCAACACCTTATAAGGACCATAGTACTTTGGTGATAATTTATTATACTTCTTGGCTTGCTTGAGGGACA